>JAJJBR010002768.1:0-16032 GCA_022817965.1 Solanum lycopersicoides
TATTTCCAGTTTAATTCTTTTTGGAACTCTTGGTGCTAAATCTAGTGAAACTCACCTTAATATTTAAGAAATTTTAAATAACCTTGGTAAATATCTATTCAACTACGATGAAGGGTTCGAGTCTTAGTTCAAAAAAATTTCTGAGGTGTTTACGGAATGTTTTTGTGAGATTGTGACAATAGCTTTGAGATCATGTATTAATGTGACTAAGTTTGGTCAATTGCAATTGTGACTGAGTTATTTTTTTTAACTAATGGGGATTGTGACGGTTCGAGAACTGGTGCTGATTTTTTCTAAAAACAATTCTTACTAAATTTGTGAATAAATAAAAAGAAACAAAATATTAAATAATGTTCTATCTGGCATTAATGTAACAATGATGTGGCCCTGACGTATCAATGACTTGGAGCGTGTGCAATACACTTGCCAATGTGAGAGTGGCATTATAATCTTAGGGTGATTTAAACACTTGAAAGAGATTGGGGGGGGGTAAATAATTACCCGTAGGGTTAAAAATACTAAAGTAAGTTGGCTGCCAAGTTCAGGGGATTTTATGTATTTTCTCTAAAATAATTAAAATGATTTGAGGAATATTATTGTCTTTACATAGACTTATCCCATGGTATTATATTCTATGTATTACTAATACCTACAAATCGAAGGTATTATTAATACATCAATAATACCATGTAGGAGGTATAACATATGCCCAAGTTCCTACCAACATAGTACTAAATAATACGCTACATAATATACAATAACTATTTCTTCCAATGCAGCCTACAGAACTACCCCTAAGTGTATCTGGATCTATAAAAAACCAACTCAAATTAGATTTGTCCCCACAAATATTACTAAAATTCTCTTTAAATCTGATTGGGTAAGAAAAAGACAAAATACCCTTCATATTTTCAGGTAATTTACCTTATTTGGACACCCTGATTTCAAATAGGCATATCTCCCTCATACAACCTCAAAAATTAGCAAACTCAACGACGCTGGAAAGAGGATTCCAAGACCTTTCATTTGATATCTTATGGGTCTTCTAAATTATCATGTGCTAAAAGTTAAGGTTATTTGAAGTTGACCCAAAACTGAGAAGAACTTAGGAATGACTTCTCTTTAGTTCTTTTTGGAACTTAAGGTGCTACATTAGGCGACCTTAACACTTAAGGTGCTACATAAAGCGACCTTAACACTTAAGAAAATTTCAATTCCTCAGTAAAATTTTACTCTCAACGAAGAATGGTTCGACTCTTACCTCAAAATATTTTTGGGGTGTTATAAGGGCAGAGCGAATTTACACGGGGTGGGGTCGATTGAGAATAGAAAAGAATGCTATACGGTGTGGGGTAGGGCGGATTGAGAATTTTGTGAGTTTGAGTTAACCCGCCCAGCACCCTCCCAGTGTCATCCCTATAGAAGTTGTCAAAAATGAAAATGACCGACAAACAGTGGCGAAGCCACCTTATATTTAGGGGGTTCATGCGAACCCACTTCAGTGAAAAATTATATTATTTTTATATGGTTACAATAATTTTTTAAATATATATAGTACATGTCGAACCCCTTCGGCTATTTCGTGTGTCTATTTATTCCGATTTTGAACCCTCTTATCAAAAAATTTGGCTCCACCTCTGCCGACAACTCACACTTATCTTGTTTCCTAACATCTCAAAGAAGTAAGAATATAACAAAAATAGAATCAATTAAACTACTCTATTCGTTTAAATTTGTTTGTCTTATTTTAATTTTTAGTCTATTTAAAAATAAATGCATTTTTTCTATATTGAAGACTCTTTAATTCTAACTTTTGACGTGACGTATTTAAGACCACAAGATGAAAGAATATTTTAGTACATTCTACATATATTTAGTTTAGGACCACAAATTTCAAAAGTCTTCTTTATTTTTATAAAGTTAGATCAAATCAGAAAAGACATACAAAAAATTAAAACAGAAGGAGTATATCACTAATTATCAATTAGAAAAACTCAAGTTCATTAGCAATTTAATTGCTTCAATAATTGATTTAATATTGTTGAAGAGTATCACATTAGTATTTGACAAAATTACATTTTAAAGTACTTTTAAAAAGTTTGATCAAATATTGATTGATATTCAAAAGTGTTCTTAAAATTTATTGATAAAATAAAAATTATTTTTCACAAAAAAAAATATTTTTTAGCAAAGCACTTTTAAACTAAACTAATTTAAAATAAGGTATCTTTTTAAACAGTTTATCCAAATAGGTTATAAATTGACCTTTAGTAATAACAATTATATATTCCCTCATTAATTTACTCTTGGTAAATATTGGACATTTATAAAATTGTCACATTATGCACTCAAGGGTGTGACATAATGGTCAATAAAGTAGTTGAGAGTCCTTAAGTCTCGGATTTAAATTTCAGCGGAGCCAAAAAATACTAAGGGCATGTTTGATAGGACACCCTGGTAACTGGATTTGGTGTAATTGGGTGTAACTAAATTGTTTGTCCTGTTTAGTTGGACAAGTAATTACTTAGTTAGCAGGTAATTGGTGTAATTGACAAAGGGTATCACACTCTCCAATTCACAACTGTGAATCCTGGTAATTACATTGTGTAATTACTGGCTAATTACTATTTTTTTATTTCTATTTTTTATTTTTATTTCTATTTTTTACTTCTATTATTTTAAGCTATTTTTTAATTTGATTATTCTAAAAATTTCTAAATTTTTATTTTTTATTTTATATAATTAAATTTCATTTTCTTCTCGTTCTCAAACTTACTTCATGTGATTCTATGCAATTTTTAGTATTATCTGTTTTATGTCATGCTTAATTTCTCATTAGCATAATTCTATTAGTATTCTAATTTTTAAATTAAAATAGAATTTATTGTAATGTAAGGCTATAGACTTATGCTTTTTAAATAAATAAATCATATTTATGTATGCTATGTTGAATTTTGCGATAAGAGTATTATGTTAAATTTATTGTTTAAATTTATAACTTATGTTATATTTTCAGTATCATTTGTTTTAGTAATATTAAATTCACATTGTAAGTTATTTTTAATTAGACTTGATAGATTATCTTTTTGTCAAATATTTAATAATATATGACATTTTATTTATATATTTTTTTTTTTATCAAACATGCATTTCACGATGTTAGTGGATCTTCATACTTTTAGTTTTTATGACCAATTCAATTGAAATGTTTTAATTTAAAAAATATTTAAATCAATTATTGTTTTCATAATATTAGTTATGAACATATGTTTATCAAATAATATATTTCAAAAAAAATTTATATCTTAAACATTTAATTTAATACCAGTTATATAGTTTCTTATTTGTCTAATAATTTTTTTAAAGAATTAATATATATTTGTAAAATTTAATATAATATTATGATTGCAATTGTGCATCCAAACAGAACATGTGTAATTACACTGTGACATCCAAGCATGACATGTGTAATTACATTGTAATTACACTATGTTAACCAAACAGACCAGTATAATTACTAGACTGTGCAATTACTATGCTGATAATTACTACCCTAGTAATTACACCAATTCCAATTACCAAGTGACTTTCCAAACATACTCTAAGTGATTTTTCTCATTTGTCCTAGTCTTGATAGATGAAAGTTGGTTCGGAAACCACATAAACAAAAAAAATGATTATATATTTGTCTAAGAATATCCAGATGACGAAATTTGAAATAAGAATAGGAGCCATAAACTTTTCCTTTATATAGCATGATCAAAATCCTTCGTTATAAAAAAACAAATCATTTTATATTTGAGTCATTTTTATTCGTATATTGTTTGCACCTTTATTTTTTCAAATAATTGTTTCGACATGAGTTTTTAAAAATATATTCTACAGACACATAAGGAAATTGATATGATATAGTGCATGTAATTTGAACTCATAATAGAATATTAAAATGTCTAACATGTAGGGGACAAAAATACTAATACATAAGATATATTTATTAAAATCATTGTAAAGTACATGTAGTACACAATAATTTGAACAACATAACAAACTAAAAATAAAGCACAAATACTAATATGAATTTAAAGTATTGCATATAGCTTCGATTAAAGATATTATCCGAAGATGATTTTTAGGAAGCATAAATATTAGTTATCTGCGTCCTTTGGTGGGGAATGTAAGGAGGGCGAAACTCCATCTTCTAGCTGTCTCAATTGGACATTTAAGAGTTCCTCGGCGTTATTCATGATACCTTCAAACTTGGTTATGTCCTCTGTATTGAATTGATCCATGGAAATTGATATGATATAGTGCATGTAATTTGAACTCATAATAGAATATTAAAATGTCTAACATGTAGAGGACAAAAATACTAATACATAAGATATCTTTATTAAAAATCATTGTAAAGTACATGTAGTACACAATAATTTAAACAACATAACAAACTAAAAATAAAGCACAAATACTAATATGAATTTAAAGTATTGCATATAGCTTCGATAAAAGATATTATCCGAAGATGATTTTTAGGAAGCATAAATATTAGTTATCTGCGTCCTTTGGTGGGGAATGTAAGGAGGGCGAAACTCCATCTTCTAGCTGTCTCAATTGGACATTTAAGAGTTCCTCGGCGTTATTCATGATACCTTCAAACTTGGTTATGTCCTCTGTATTGAATTGATCCATGGACTCCCACCAACATCTAACTCTAGCCTCATTCATTTGATTCATAAACGTATTTTTTCTTTACCAGTTTTTTCTCTTGCATCTAATTCATTTAGCCTATCGTTGTTTTGAATTACCTTGTTGCGTGTCTCTGGATCAATGAGTTGTTCACCTAGACCTAATTTTGGTGTGGGATTTATAAAACGGGCAATTACTACATCACTAGTCGGGTGAACAAATGAACATTGTTTACCTGATGGAGAAGAAAGAACTATTCCAAGATTGACATCAAATTCTCTTACGAGTTTACTGCCTTTTTTATATGAGCCTAAACGACGTTTAGAAAATGAGGAATATCGAGCAGCTTTGTTTTCTATTTTTTCTAATGGATTTTCTGCGTCTTAATGTTTTCTTACCCTCCATGCTAGACTACAACAAAATATATTAGTTAAATGTTTTCAAGAACTAACTACAAAAAAATGAAATATCATAAGTATTTATACACATAATAAATAAGAAAATTCACCATAACAATTAAATTTTAAGCCAAATATTGTAATGAAAACTAATCTTTTCTTTCATATTGAACATTGTAGTAGTAAATTAATATTGAATTGATACTCAAAATATGAGTTTTGTGGTAAATGAATCTGGAAATCTATATATGTACCAAAATCTTCAATTCATTTATAGTAACTAAATCAAAAAATTTACTTTCTCAAATTATAAAGAAATCTATCACTTATTCTTTCATATATATATATATATATATATATATATATATATATATATATATATATATATATATATATATACTATATATATATTGAAATTTGTTATTAACCATTTTTTAATATAATGATGATTCGTTAATTATGTACCAAAATCCTTCAATTCATTTATCGTAACTAAATCAATGTATTCACTTTCTTAAATTATAAAGAAATCTATCACTTATTCTTTATATATATAGTAACTAAATCAAAATTTTCAGTTTCTCAAATTAAAAAGAAATCTATCACTTAACTTGAAAAGGAAAATGTATTAATATACTTACAATTTTAAACATAGACAATCCTTCACTTAGATTGATATTCATACAATTTCTGACATTTAATATAATTAAAAAATTAACTTGATAGTTAATGCTTTAAAAATAACTGCAATGAACTCAAACTTTCAACATATATTTAAAAATAACGAAATCTAAAATTTAACTTAAATTATATATATTTTTGGAAAGAGTCATATTTGTTGTTGTACTCTTTGAAAATGATCATATTTACCCTTCGTCATACTTTGTAAATATATTTGCCCATGCCATCAAATTTTAGGTATATATTTACCTTATATTTAAAATAGGTAAATTATTTTATATACTAAATGAAATTTATCAATTCATGATTAATTGTTCTTACCTATTTTCATTTAAAGTATTCTTGTCACATTTGCTTACCATAAAACTCATATTTGAGTATCAATTCAATATAAATGTTCTACTATAATTTTCATTATGAATTTTTTTTTACCATCCATTACAATATTTGGCTAGAAATTTTTAATTGAATAATTTTCCAATTTATGTGCATAAATAGTCCTGAATGATTCTTGTGTGTAGTTAATAACCCATCAAATTATATTTAGAACACTTAATCATTAATTGATAAATTTCACTTAGTATATTAAATAATTTACCTATTTTAAATTAAAATTTCATATTTACTTACCATAAAGCTCAAATTCGAGTATTAAGGGCCCGTTTGGGTGGGCTTAATAAAAGCAGCTTTAAAAAAGTACTTTTGAAAGTGCTGAAACTTATTTTTAAAATAAGCAGTTATGCGTTTGGATAACAGTGCTGAAGTAAAAAAAAAAAGTTGTTGATGTGTTTGGCAAATAAGTGCTGATAAACAGCTTTTTAAATCAAAATGTCTGAAATACCCTTAAAAGCTGTTAACATAATAAAAGTTAATTAATTTATATTTTACAGCCATAAATAATTATATTTTGCTATCATTCACATATTTCTTTCTCATCACAAATTATTTATAAGAGGAATATAAACTTATTATAGATTTTAAAGATATATAATTTGAATAGATCAAAGAACGATTTAAGATTTATTTTAGTTTCATCCATAGGTAATAATAATTGTCTATCATATTTCTTTATTATCACAAATTATTTATAAGAGGAATATAAATGTTTATTTAAGTTGTATGTGCAACTTATTTTACATTTTAATAATATATAATTTGAATAGATATAATATATAATAATAATAATAATATATAAAAATAATAAAGAATAATAAAATAAGTAATAATATAATAATAATAATAATAATAATAATAATAATAATAATAATAATAATAATAATAATAATAATAATAATAAAATAAAATATTAATAATAATATATAATAATAATAATAAAATATAAATATATAATAATAATAATAACAATAATAATAAATAATAATAATAAGATAACATTATGAAAATAATAATAATAATAATAAATAATAATAATAGAATAAATAATAATAATAATATATAAAATATTAATAATAATAATAATAAATAATAATAATAATATGAAAATAATAATAATAATAATATATAATAATATATAATATATAATATATAATAATAATAATAATAATAATAAAGAATAATAATAATAAAATATTAATAATAATAATAATAATATATATATAATAATAATAATATAATAATAATAATAATAATAATAATAAAAGTAATAAAATAAATAATAATAAAATAATAAATATTAATATACCAATAATTATAATAAAAATAAAAAAAAATAAAAGAAATAAGGGCAAAAAGGTAAAAATGTGGTCAACTTAAAACAGCTTATAAGCTAAAAAAAAAAGCACCCCACCCCTACCCCAACTTTTAACTTTTGGCTTAAAATAAGTTTTTTTTAACTTAAAATAAGTTATTTTGAGTATTGCCAAACAGCTAAATAAGTCAAAAACCAGCTTTTAAGTCAGTTTGACCAGCTTTTAAGCTGAGCCAAACAGGCTCTAAGTCAATAAAAATGTTCTACTATAATTTTCATTAGAAAAAAAAGATTACTTTCCATTGCAATATTTGACTTGAAATTTAATTATCAGTGTGAATAAATTTCCAATTGTGTGTATAAATAGTCATGAAAGAATTTGATATGTAGTTAATTACCCATCAAATTATATTTGGAACAAATAATCATTAATTGATAAATTTCATTTAGTATATTAAATAAATAATTAACCTATTTTAATTAAAATTTCAGATTTACTTACGATAAAGCTCAAATTTGAGTATTAATTGAATAAAAATGTTCTACTATAATTTTCATTATGAATTTTTTTTTTACTTTCCATTGCAATATTTGACTTGAAATTTAATTATCATGGTGAATAATTTTCCAATTTATGTGTATAAATAGTCATGATATTTCATTTCTTTGTAAGTCACCTTTCTTGAAAACAATTGATCAACATATTCTATTGTATTCTAGCATGGAGGGTAAGAAAACAGCAGGCCGCCAAAAAATTCCATTAGAGAAAATAGAAAAAGAAGCTGCTCGATATGCCTTATTTTCTAAACGTCGTTCATGCTTATATAAAAAAGCAAGTGAACTCCTTCGAGAATGTGATATCGATCTTTGGATATTTATTTTTCTCAAACCGATAAACCATATTCATTTGTTCATCCGACTGCTAATGTAGTCATCGATCATTTTATAAGTCCCACAATAATAGATCTAGGTGCACAATTCGCTGCTGCAGAGGCACGCAACAAGGTGATTCAAATGAATGATAGGCTAATTGACTTTGATGCAATGGAAAAGCTGCAAAGAGAAAAATACGAATGATGGATCAAATGAACGAGGCTAGAGTTAGAGGTTGGTGGAAGGCCATGGACGATTTCAATGCTGAGGAAATAACTAAGTTAAAAGAATGGTTAAATACTGCTGAGGGTTTGTTAAATGTCCAATTGAAGCACCTAGAAAATGGAGCTTCGTCCTCCGCACAATCCCTACCAGAGGATACAAGTAATTGATCTAGTGCTTCACTAATATCATCGAATAATATCTTATCGAAGCCTATTCATCAAAATGAAAACTTAAATTTATATTATTATGTGTGCTTTATCTTTTAGAATTTTGTTATTTTGTTTCAATAATGGTACGTACTACACATACTTTGCAATGATTCTTATTAAAGATATTTTGTCCATTAGTATTTTTTGTGTCCTACATGTTAGATCTCTTAATATTTTATTATGCGTATAAATTATATGCACGACAACATATCAATTTTTAAATGTGTTCTTTTTAAACTGGTAACCTTGCTATGATTCTGCAGATTTTTAATACCCAAACCCCCATACCTTTTCTATCCTTGTTTCCCTACCGTAGGAACTTCCTTGATTCTGTCTGACCCCTACTGAAATGGGAAATAAAGACATCACGTAAGTGGGCATAGCATCTAGGACTGATTTAATTAGAGTAACTCTTCCTCCAAGAGACAAGTATTGCCTCTTCCATCTAGCCAGTTTCTTTTCAAACTCTTCTATTACAATGCTCCAGATCTCTTTAGACATTGATTTAGCATCCAAGGTATGTAGTTGGGAGAACCCCAACTTTTCCTGCTAGGATTATGTTTAGTGCCTCCATGTTATGTACTTCATTAATGGGATAAGGAACATTTTCTCCAATTAATATTCAACTCAGAGATTCCTTCAAACAGGACCAATATTATTGTTAGATATGCGAGTTCTTCCCCACAAAAGTGTTGCCAATCTGTGTTTAAAAAAACAGAATTAGTGATTCTGATAAAAATTTTACAGAAACACAAAGTAACATAAAGTTTTTAGAATCAGTACAAAAGATGAACAAAAATCAATTAAGTAAAAATTAAAATCTGTAAGAACACGTACCAGAATCTGGAACTTTTTATAATAGGAAAAAAAGTCAAGTCCACTGAACTCACATTGTCCCCTTAAGGAAATTATTCCCCTCTAGTATCCGAGGTTTGATTTGGATTATGACCTCCCAGGGTAAAATGATCTTAATCACCAGAGTATAGATACCAAAAACTCTGGTGTCAGCGAACCAATCAACAGCAGTAAAATACACGAAGTAATTTGTTGTGCAGAAGAAGAAGAAGAAGAGATCAGAAAATTCGTAAGGAAAATTTTTGAAGAGTGAAAGGTATTTATAAGCAAGAGGAACAAGTTCCGAAAGGTTGCAACCCTTTAAGAATCCTCACAAGCATTAATGAAAGTTTGCAACCTTTCAAATGGAAATGACTAATCCTGAAAGTTGCAACCTTTCAGAACAGTCATGGCGGGAATTTTAAATAAAATGGGAAAGTTGTTTAAATTCAAACGGGTCACACGCGGATCCGAGTCGGGTCGGGTTAATCAACTAAAAAATTGAAATGTTTCGGTTAATTTCAACTAAATAACTGAAAACGTTTTTAACTAATTAATTGAAAATATACTGGCCGTTTAATTTAATTAATTAATTAAATAAATAATTAATTATATATTAAAATAAACTTTGTCCAAAAATAATCTCTCGATCGATCATTTGCCAAAGCCAAAGCCAAAGCCGTAGCCGTAGCCGAAGCCGAGCCGAGCGAGCGACGACGAATACGGCGCGAGGGGGGTCCCTCTTTCCAACCCTTTTAACAATTAATAGGAGTGTTTTTATATTTAAACTCTCCTATTTTTCTTTCCACCACCGATGAGGGACAAATGCCTTTTCATTAAAGCATAAGAGGACTTTTCAAGTTCCCAACTCTTCAAGTTCTAAACTTTTCAAATTCCTCTCTTTCCCTCTATTTCCCATCAATTCTTGCTACATACCCAATAATCCCCCACATTGATGGGGAATGGTTATAACATAGGAATGCACAAACAAGTGTGTACTTTACAGGCAAGGATTAATTGCATCTGGATAAGTAGGTTTCCCCTTGGACTTTTCATAGTGAACATATGTCGGATATACTCGGTCAATCGGTAGATTTGATATCCTTGAACCGTCGAGCTTTAATGTATACCTAGACAACCATATGTCACACAATTAACTCTTTACTGTTTATGGTTCTTACGGTTGTTTTCGTTTCAGCCATGAACACCTCCTGGTTTCATGAGTGTATAGAGAATAGGCATTTGACATAAAATTCTCTTTGAAGCCGCTTCCACTTCACACTCACATAGGTGATTTCTAACCGTGTCATCTCGTAGATACACTATTTGGTCAAATCTACCAAACTTAGAAATTCATTAAAAACTTTAAGCTTTTATTACCTTATTAACAAGCCTTAAAGTCTTAACCTTGTTCCTGAACATTGTCTTCATCATGAGAATGGATTGGGTTAATTGACAATGTCGAACCGTCAGCTACAACTTTATTTTTCTCCTTGAATCTAGCTCTTGGGATCTCCAGTCTGCTAGATAGAGTTATCGTCATACTGACTTGTCCTAAGCCGTAAATCCATTCCCTTAGATGATCTTTCAACTGCCTCTCTTGCTAGGCCTTTCGTTAGTGGATCTGACACATTATCGCTTGACTTTACATAGTCAATTGTGATAATACCACTAGAGAGCAGTTGTCTTACGGTATGTCTCTGTCGTATATCACGAGACTTCCCGTTGTACATGACACTCCCTGCCCTACTTATTCTGCTTGACTATCACAATGTATGCAAATAGATCTAACAGGTTTGGTCCAGAATAGAATATCCTCTAGAAATTTCGGAGCCATTCAGCTTCTTCACCAGCCTTATCCAAAACAATGAATTCAGATTCCATTGTGCAGCGAGCAATACATGTCTGTTTGGACGATTTCCAAGAGACTGCTCCTCCACCAAGTATGAACACATAACCACTTGTGGATTTTACTTCATTTGACCCGGTGATCCAATTTGCATCACTATATCCTTCAATCACAGCAGGATATTTATTATAATGCAAAGCATAGTGTTGTGTATATTTTAGATATCCCAACACACGTTTCATTGCCATCCAATGAGTTTGATTCGAATTACTAGTGAACCGACTCAGTTTGCTAATAGCACATGCTATATCTGGTGAGTACAATTCATAATATACATCAAACTTCCCAATACTCTGGCATATTCCAATTAAGAGTCACTTCGACCTTCATTCTTTAGAAATGTACAACTTAAATCAATTAGAGTTTTGACAATATTGAAATTCAAGTACTTGAACTTATCCAATACTTTTTCAATATAATGAGATTGAGATAATGCTAGTCCCTGAGGAGTTTTGATAATACTGACCCCTAAGATCAAATCAGCAACTCCTAAATCGTTCATATCGAACTTACTGGACATCATGCACTTAGTAGCATTTATATCTTCAATGTCTTTACTGATTATTAACATGTCATCAACATACAAACAAACAATGACTTCATGATTCATAATATTTTTAATGTAAACACATTTATCACATTCGTTAATCTTGAATCCATTTAACACATTGTTTGGTCAAATTTAGCATGCCATTGTTTGGGTGCTTGCTTGAGTCCATAAAGTGACTTTACAAGTCTGCACACTTTCTTTTCTTTACCAGGAACTACAAACCCTTCGGGTTGTTCCATGTAAATTTCTTCCTCCAACTCTCCATTTAAGAAGGCTGTCTTTACATCCATTTGGTGGATTTTAAGATCATGCACTGCTGCTAGTGCTGTTAACATCCTAATTGATGTTATCCTTGTTACTGGAGAGTATGTGTCAAAGTAGTCCAGACCTTCCTTTTGTCTGTACCCTTTGACTACCAGTCTAGCCTTATATTTTTCAATAGTCCCATCATGTTTCATTTTCCTTTTAAAGATCCATTTTGATCCTAAAGGTTTATTTCCTGGAGGAAGATCAGTCAATTCCCAAGTGTGATTAATTAAAATTGATTCAATCTCACTATTGACTACTTATTTCCAATAAGTTGACTCAGACAAAGACATAGCTGCTTTAAATGTTTGAGGCTCATTTTCAAGCAACAGTGCTACAAAATCTGGTCCGAAAGAAGCAGGTTTCTGTTGGCAAGTACTATGCCTGGGATTCTCACTAGTTAGAATATTTTCCGTTGATTCTTCTCGTTGTCGTTTAGGTCTTTCACTTGTCGACTCACATTCAGTTTTATATGGATAAATGTTTTCAAAAAACTCTGCATTATCTGACTCAATTATCGTATTAACATGAATCTCAAGATTATCAGATTTGTGAACCAAAAAGCGACCGGCCTTACTGTTCACAGCATACCCAATAAATACACAGTTTACTGTTTTGGGTCCAATTTTAACCCTCTTTGTTAAAGGAACCTCTACCTTGGCTAAATACCCTCACACTTTGAAATATTTCAAGTTGGGTTTCCTTCCTTTCCACCAATCATATGGAATTGATTGTGTTTTTCGATGGGGTACTCTATTGAGTATCTTATTAGCTGTAAGGATGGCTTCCCCCCAAAGATTTCGCGGTGAACCTGAATTGATCATTAAGGCATTCATCATTTCCTTTAATGTTCTGTTCTTCCGTTCCGCCAAACCATTTGATTGTGGTGTATAAGGTGCAGTAGTTTGATGAATAATACCATATTCCAAACATATCTCTACAAAAGGAGATTCATATTCTCCACCCCTATCACTCCGAATCATTTTTATCTTTAGATTCAATTGGTTCTCACTTCATTTTTGTATTGCTTAAACGCATCAATTGCTTCATCCTTACTATTAAGCAAATATACATAACAAAATCGAGGCAGTCGTCAATAAAAGTTATAAAATACTTTTTCCACCACGAGATGGTGTCGACTTCATATCGCATATATCTGTGTGAATTAAGTCTAAAGTTTTGGAATTTATTTCAACAGACTTATAAGGATGTTTAACAAACTTACTTTCCACAAAATTTCGCCTTTTGATTTATCGCATAAAATCAGGCAATACTTCTAGAGTAACCAATTTTCTCAAGGCTTTGTAATTTACATGTCCCAAAGGGCATGCCATAAATCATTTGACTCCAATAAGTAAACACAAGAATTTTTATTAATACTGTCAACAACCATTACATTCAGTTTGAAAAGACCCTCATTGAGTAGCCCTTTCCTATGAACATTTCATTCTTACTTATTACAGCTTTATCACTAACTAGGACACATTTAAACCCGTTCTTAACGAGTAGTGCAGCAGAAACTAAATTCTTCCTAATAGTAGGGACATGCAGAACACTTTTCAAAGTCAACACCTTGCGGATGTCATTTTCAACATTACTTTCCCAGTTCCTGCAATCTTGATGTTGCTGTGTTTCCCATGAACAAATATTCATCGTACTCAGCAGGAGTGTATGTTCAAAGACTTATTTCACAGAGCAAATATGTTGAGTGGTACCTGAGTCTAGAAACCACTCCTTGGGATTTCCAACTAAGTTACACTCCGAGATCATTGCACACAAGTCATCTGCATCTTCCATCTCTTCCACGATGTTTGCTTGACTTTTGCCTTTGCCTTTGTCTTTGTCCTTTCTTGGAGCATGACAATCAGAAGACCTATGACCACCTTGCCACAGTTGTAACAGTTACCTTTGAATTTCTTCTTGGCCTGTTCTGACTTCTGCCCGTTGGACTTCTTTCTCTTTTTGTCTTTGGTAGAAGCTTCTTCAACAATATTAACTCCAATAATTGTTGAACTCTTACGAGACTTCTTTTTGGCGTTTTTGTTATCTTCCTCAATCTTGAGCCGAATCACGAGATCTTCAATCTTCATTTCTTTACGCTTGTGCTTTAAATAATTATTGAAATCGTTCCACGAAGGAGGCAACTTCTCGATCATTGCAGCCACTTGAAAAGCTTCATTTACTACCAGATCTTCAGCAATCAGATCATGGAGAATAAGTTGAAGTTCCTGCACTTGTGATCCAACAGTTTTACCATCTACCATTTTATAGTCTAAAAACTTTGCGACCACAAACTTTTTCAAGCATGCATCTTCTGTCTTATATTTCTTCTCAAGTGCATCCCACAACTCTTTTGAAGTTGTTATTGCACTATAGATATTATATAAGTCATCCTCTAAAGCACTCAAAATGTAGCCTTTACATAGGAAGTCTGCCTGTTTCCATGCTTCAATTATCATGAATTTTTCTCTGTTGCATATCAGCAGCAGGCACTGGAGTTTCTTCACTTGTAAATTTCTGCAGACCAAGAGTGGTAAGCAAAATACCCGTTGCTGCCATCCTTTTAAATTCACACCTGTGAATTTACCCGATTTCTCTGCTTGTGGTACAACAGTTCGGGTTGGTGCAGCAACAGCCACTGTAACACCATTGTTTTCCATTTCTGATAAACAAAAATCGATACAGGCTTAGTAAGCAATAAAATATAATTGCAGACTTAAAAAATCACGAAGATTTTTGTCTCCACCAGAAACACAAATTAAAAAATAATTTCCTCAAGATTGTTGCCAATCTGTGTTTAAAAAAACAGAATTACTGATTCTGATAAAAACTTTACAGAAACACAAAGTAACTTAAAGTTTTCAGAATCAGTACAAAAGATGAAAAGAAATCAATTAAGTAAAAATTAAAATCTGTAAGAACACGTACCAGAATCTGGAAATTTTTGTAATAGGAAAAAGATCAAGTCCACTAAACTCACAGTGAAAATTATTCCCCTCTAGTATCCGAGGTTTGATTTGGAATATGACCTCCAGGGTAAAATGATCTCAATCACCAGAGTATAGATACCAAAAACTCTGGTGTCAGCGAACCAATCAACAGCAGTAAAACACACGAAGTAATTTGTTGTGCAGAAGAAGAAGAAGAAGATATCAGAAAATTTGTAAGGAAAAATTCTGAAGAGTGAAAGGTATTTATAAGCAAGAGGAACAAGTTCCTAAAGGTTGCAACCCTTTCAGAATCCTCACAACCATTAATGAAAGTTTGCACCTTTCAAATGGTAATGATGTTCCTGAAAGTTACAACTTTCAGAACAGTCATGGCAGAAATTTTAAATAAAACGGGAAAGTTATTTAAATTTAAACGGGTCACGCGCGGATCCGAGTCGGGTCGGGTTAATCAACTAAAAAATTTAAACGTTTCTGTTAATTTCAACTAAATAACTGAAAACGTTTTCAACTAATTAATTGAAAATATATTGTCCCTTTAATTTAATTTAATTAATTAATTATAAATAAATAATTATATAATTAAAAAAACTTGTCCAAAAATAATGTCTCGATTGATCATTTTCCAAAGCCAAAGCCAAAGCCGTAGCCATACCCGAAGCCGAGCCGAGCGAGCGACGCACGACGACGGCGTGAGGGAGGTCCCTC
>JAJJBR010002769.1:0-79440 GCA_022817965.1 Solanum lycopersicoides
CATTTGTTATTCAAAAACCCTTTTTGTTATTTGTTTTTGGAAAGGACTTGACTAAATAAAAGTAATAGTAGGTTAAAGTTAAGTCTAAATCATTTTCCTGTGGGATCGACCTCAACCTCATAGTTGGGTTCTTTACTTGATACGACCGCTTATACTTCTTTTCGATAAGTAAATTTGAGCGTATCAAATTTTGGCGCCGCTGCGGGGAAAGTGGCTTTTAGATCAACTTTAAGCTTATTACGAAGTTTAGTCAATATTTTCCTAATTTTACTTTTTCTTGTTGTTTTGTCTCTTGCAAATCTAACTTCCGTGTATGCCAAGTACCGCGGAATAGAGGAGAACCCATACTTCCACCCGACCTCGAACTGGAGCGTACACTACGCAGATGAATCGAAATTTGGGTATTCGTGATGATGATCACAACCCGTACATTCCACCTCGGTTGATGCTCATGGTCAGTTATTACCTGAAAATCGTGGGGAAAGATAATACGGAGCAACCTCCCGCCTCCACGCCCTCAAGAGTATTATAGGGGATATGATAACATTACCGGACTCTGACGGGCACTTGTCTTACCTCCCTACCACATGGCCATACTTTCGTGTAACTAGTAGTCTGATACAAATGCTCACCGCTAGAGTTGTTTTCGGGGTACCTTCTGAGGATCCACATGCTCACATCGCCAAAGTGAGGTCGGTGTGTAAGAGTTGTGTAGGGAGGCCTGATTTGAATATGGACGTAATTGGGTGAGAGTGTTTCCTCTCTCACTGACGGGAGAGGCTGCTATATGGTTTACAGAACTCCCCTATAACTCAATCTACACTTGGAATCAATTGAGGGATGTGTTCTTAGCACGTTACTACCCGGTGTCTAAGAAGCTAAACCACAAAGATAGGGTGAACAACTTTGTGGCACTACGGGAGAATCAGTCAGTAGTTCTTGGGACAGATTCACTTCGTTCTTGAGAAGTGTCCCCAATCACCGCATCGATGATGAGTCACTGAAAGAGTACTTCTATCGGGGACAAGATGATAATAATAAAGCAGTATTGGATACGATAGCGGGTGGTTCTTATGGGGAGTGTCCTTATGCTGAGATGCTGAGAAGTTAGAGAAAATCTCCCGAAATAATAAAGCTTGGAGCACTAGGAAGTCAGATACTGAGAAACACTTTTGCGTGTAATCCGCACACAACCCAGCCACAGATGAGATTCGTGAGAAATGGCTCAAATGAGAACTGAGCTTGGGTTGGTGTTGAAACATGTCACTGGGGTGCAAAAAAGGTAATTGCGGTGAACTACTTGTGTAAGACCAGCCGCCAAGGTCAAGGAAACGCAAGGTCGGAACTATGGTAATTACAACAGAGGGTCATTATGTCCGAGATGGGAATTACAACCGACAACAACTTCAACCGGGGTAACTATGGTAACAGAAATGATAGGAGTGGGCCCTATGTTCCACCTCAAAATCGTGAAGTTACTCCTAGGGATGGTGGAGGTAGTATGGCGCGAGTTGAGGATATGTTGCAGAAAAATGAGGAGGTTCGATGCTAGTGATGAGCACACTAAAGATTGAGGAGTGACTTAGCGAGTATTGGGCAGAAAGTTGATACACATGCAATCTCGATCAAGCATCTTGAGTTGCAACTGGCCCAATTGTCTTCGACTGTGAACCCACGCCAACCGGGCACTCTCCTAGCAACACTGTCCAAAATCAAAAAATGATGGACATTGTATGGCAGTCACAACTCGAGGTGGTAAGCAAACCATTGACCCACCGATGCCGTCTGGTGTAGAAAAGTGATAAGAGGTGATGATGAGGTAGTGGAGGTTAGTGGTGAGTTAGGAACAAAAGGGAAAGAAGCTGAGGTACCCCAAAAGGTGATCCCCATGCCTAGACCACCACCTCCATTCCCACAAAGGTTAGTGAAAAAGACCGAGGATGGTAAATACCGGCGTTTTATCAACATGTTGAAACAGCTTTCCATCAATGTCCCTTTGATAGAAGCTCTTGAACAAATGCCTGGTTATGCCAAGTTCATGAAAGATATGGTTACTAAGAAAAGATCGGTCAGTTTGAGGATGATGATAGAATGCAGCATTGTAGTGCTATTGCTACAAGGTCTCTAGTGCAAAAGAAAGAAGATCCGGGTGCCTTCACTATTCCATGTACAATCGGGTTATTACACTTTGCGAAAGCATTATGTGATCTTGGGGCAAGCATAAATCTCATGCCTCTCTCTATTTACAAGAAGTTGGGTTTGGGTGACCCAAAGCCCACTGCGATGCGGCTACTGATGGTCGAATCGAACGGTAGAAGGTGGAGTCATTCATATTTCCGGCCATTTTGTGATTCTTGATTGTGAGGTCGATTTTGAGGTGCCTATTATCCTTGGGAGGCCATTCCTTGCTACGGGTAGAGCCTTGGTTGATATGGAAAAAGGGCAAATGAAATTTCGGTTGAACAATGAAGAAGTGACTTTCAACATTTGTAGGTCCATGAGGCAGAGTGGTGAACTCCAATCAGTATCTGCCATATCTTACAGAGTTGAAAAGTCATCTGAGGTACAAATAGAAGAACGTCTGGGTGTAGAAGCACTAGCGGCAGTGATCATGAATTTTGATAGTGATTGCATTGAAGATTATGGGTCATGGGTCGCGACACTTGATCGAGGTGATGTTCGGTTTAAACCAAAGAAATTTGAATTAGATATGAAGCATCGCGAATCTCCACCCGCGAAACCATCTATAGAGGAGGCTCCAAAATTAGAGCTTAAGGCTCTACCACCTCATCTGAGGTATGTATTCTTGGGAAAAGGTGACACTTTGCCGGTAATTATTGCATCAGATCTTAATGTGCATCAAGTTGAGAGTTTGGTGACATTGTTAAAAAGGTTCAAAAGAGCTATTGGGTGGACTATTGCGGATATTATTGGGATCCCTCCCGGTATTTGTTTGCATAAAATCCAACTCATGCCCGATCATAAGCCAAGTATTGAGCACCAGAGACGTTTAAATCCACCTATGCAAGAGGTGGTGAAGAAGAAATCATTAAGTGGTTGGATGCTGGAGTGATATATCCAATCGCCGATAGTAGTTGGGTATGCCCTGTTCAGTGTGTACCTAAGAAAGGGGGAATGACTGTGGTCCCCAATGAGAAAAATGAGCTTGTTCGATGAGAGGTGACTGGATGGAGGGTATGTATGGATTACCGGAAATTAAACGCATGGACCGAGAAGGACCATTTTCCTATGCCCTTCATGGATCAGATATTGGACAAACTTGCAGGAAAGGGGTGGAACTATTTTTTTGATGGTTATTCGGGTTATAATCAGATTTCTATTGCACCGGAGGATCAAGAGAAAATCACCTTTACTTGTCCATATGGGACCTTCGCGTTCAAGAGAATGCCGTTTGGGTTATGTAATGCACCGGCCACATTTCAGAGATGTATGATGTCAATATTCTCCGATATGGTGGAGGACACTATTGAGGTGTTTATGGATGATTTTTCAGTGGTTGGTGACTCCTTTGAGCGGTGTTTGAGTAATTTGTCTGAGGTTCTTAAGAGGTGTGAAGACTGCAACCTTGTGCTTAATTGGGAAAAATGTCACTTCATGGTGAAAGAAGGTATTGTATTGGGCCATCGCATTTCAGAGAAGGGTATAGAGGTTGATCGAGCTAAAGTCGAGGTTATAGAGAGACTTCGTCCACCCATCTCTGTAAAAGGTGTGAGAAGCTTTCTAGGGCATGCAGGCTTTTACCGGAGGTTTATCAAGGATTTTTCAAAGATTGCACATCCGTTGTGCAAGTTGATTGAGAAAGAGTGTAAGTTTTATTTTGATGAATCCTGTCTTAAGGCATTTGGTGAGCTAAAGGAAAAGTTGGTGTCTGCACCTATCATCATTTCGCCGGATTGGAGTAAGTCATTTGAGGTTATGTGTGATGCGAGCGGGGTTGCTCTTGGTGTGGTTTTGGGTCAACGAAGGGATAAAATCCTTCACCCCATTTACTATGCTAGTAAAGCCCTCAATGAAGCCCAAAAGAACTACACCGTGACTGAGCAAGAGCTCCTTGCAGTAGTCTTTGCTTTCAAGAAATTTCGCTCCTATTTGCTTGGCACTAGAGTTATAGTGCATACTGATCATTCTGCTTTGAGATATTTGATGGCAAAGAAGGATGCAAAACCGAGGTTGATTCGTTGGGTATTACTATTGCAAGAATTTGACTTTGAGGTGAAAGATAGAAAAGGGACCGAAAATCAAGTTGCTGATCACTTGTCCCGATTAGAAGATGAAGCAATGAGGGAGTTAGGTGAAAAGGCTGAAATTGATGATACTTTCCCTGATGAGCATGTATTGGCTGCCTCCAAGACTTGATTCCATGGTTCGCGATTTTCGAATTATCTGGCTAGTGATATCGTCCCACCGGACTTGTCCTTTCATCAAAGGAAAAAGTTCATGCATGATGTGAAAAAGTTCTTTTGGGATGAACCATACTTATATAGGAGTTGTGCCGATGGGCTTATTCGGTGTTGTGTGCCGGAAGTTGAGATGTTGAGTGTTTTGGAGGCGTGCCATTCTTCGCCTGTAGGTGGGCATCATAATGGTGTCCGGAATGCCCACAAGATCTTGCAATTTGGCTACTATTGGCCAACTATCCACCAAGATGCTCATGAGTTCGCCAAGGCATGTGATAGATGCCAAAGAGATGGTGGCATTTCGAGGAAGCAAGAGATCCCTTTAAATCCCATCCTTGTGATTGAATTGTTTTATGTGTGGGGCATTGACTTTATGGGCCATTTTGTGAGTTCTCATGGGATGAAGTACATCCTTGTGGCAGTCGATTATGTGTCTAAATGGGTGGGGGCTATCGCACTTGCAAATAATGAAGGGAAGAGTATCACGCGTTCTTGAAAAATAACATATTTCCATATTTGGCACCCCAAGGGCTATTATTAGTGATTGGGGATCCCACTTTTGTAACAAGCTATTTAAGGGATTACTGGAAAAGTATGTGGTTCGCCATACTGTGGCCACTCCGTACCATCCTCAAACTAGTGGGCAAGTTGAGGTGTCAAACAAAGAGATTAAGCAGATTTTGTCGAAAACGGTGAATGCTAGTAGAACGGATTGGTCAAGGAGGCTTGATGATGCTCTTTGGGCCTATCGGACAATATACAAGACTCCCATTGGTATGTCCCCATACCAACTTGTATATGGGAAAGCTTGTCACTTACCGGTTGAATTAGAACATAAAGCCATGTTGGCAATGAAGAAGTTGAAAATGGATTGGAATGAGGCTGCGAAACAGAGGTTAAACGGGTTGAATGAGCTTGATGAATTTCTCTTGAAGGCATATGAAAGTTCAGCCCTCTACAAAGAAAAGATGAAGAAGTACCATGACCAAAAGATTGAGCAGCGCGATTTTTTGGTTGGGAATTTGGTGCTTTTATTCAATTCTAGGTTGCGCTTGTTTTCGGGCAAACTCAAGTCCAAATGGACTGGTCCCTACTTGAACACTCAACTATTCCCTCATGGTGCGGCTGAGTTGGAGAACAAGGAGGGTGTGTGGTTTAAGGTGAACGGACAACGAATCAAAATCTATCTGGGGCATGCTGAATCGGCGAATGAAGTGATCGAGGCATACCATCTTGATGAAGTCTATGTAATCAAGAGTCCTCCGTCGAGCCGCGACGTTAAACCAAGCGTTGATTGGGAGGCAACACAATATGTATCCTCTAGCCAACTATAGGTCTTTCGTTATTTTCTAGGAATAGTTGCATTATTTTTGCTTTTATTTATTTAATGTTCCGTCTGACTGCTCTTTTCTTTTTCGATAGTAGTGTTGGCTAGAGCATAGATTAGGATCCGTGTTCAATAAAAAAAAAGTGTCCATAAAATACAAAAATATTATCTTAATGGGTGTTAAATGTGCAGGTAACAAATCACCAGAAATCTACAGAAAATTGTTCTGCTGCACCCATCGACGGAACCATCGATGGACCGTCGTGCCATCGATGGACCGTCGGTGATATCCGTCATGCCCAAGTATGTCATTTCAAATTTTCCAAGTTAGGGCACCCTCGACGGACCCCCATTACGGTCCGTCGACAGGGAATCGTTGCATCTTTACCCATCGACCCGACCCGACCCGTCCGGCTGAATATTAAAAGTTTTAAACTTTTAAACTTTCCACCTCTTGATATAACCCCTCATAACCGTTTCTCTCCTCATTTCCTACCATTTCCCCCCAGTTCATCACCATTAACTCCCATTCCTTCTCCTATCTTCTAATTTTCATCACTTCCCCCATATTCCCACAGTCCCCTTCTCTTCCAAATTCTCCAAGTTTCTTCAGTCCATTGGCGGTCGGTGTTTGTGGTTTTTGAGTTGCTGTTCAACTACTTGTGCCTTACTTCTTTCTCCTCTACTACAGTTATCAGGTATGTTCTTCGGATCTGTCAATTAACTATCGTAAATTGTTGTTTGCTTTCTGATTAAACTTGCCAGCTTACTGTATGGGTCTCCAATTTTGGACCCTTATTGCATGCTAGAACTCTCCCCCATAGTGCTAAGTTCCCGTAGATTACGGCTATTGTAAAGGAATGGGGTTATTTTGTTAGAAAGGGCGTGTGTTTCCTGATTTTGTTTCTCACCTAGGGTTGCTACACTGTAGAAAATTGAATGCTAAAAGTCGATAAAATTCTTGCCCTAGGGATGATGGGATGATGGGTATATGTTTGGTACACTTAGGCTTCCAAAAGTTAGTACATATGGAAAAAATATGACTGCAAAACCAGGTCCCTGAAAGTCAGTACGAGACCCCATCGACGGACCGTCGATTCCGCGATGGACCGTCGTTGGGGTCCGTCAAGCCCAACCCCCTTGGTTTCCCTAAGTGTCCATCGACGGACACTTATGAGAGACCGTCGTGCCTTCGACGGTCTGTCCTGCACAACCGTCAACGGTGTTAGAGCTTTAGTTTCTGATTTATTATAAAAAATAATCTAAGTTTCCTTCGACAGACCCTTATGACGGACCGTCGTGCTTTCGACGGTCCGTATTGCACAACCGTCGACACTGTCAGAACCTTGGTTTATGACGATCTTCAAATTTATTCTAAGTGTCCCTCGACGGACACTCATGACGGACCGTCGTGGCTTCGACGGTCCGTCCTGCATATCCGCCATCTCTGTCAGAAGCTGTTGTTCCTGATGTTTTGAATAATTTCTCCAAGTGTCCCTAGATGGACCCCGCTTGATGGACCGTCGTGCCTTCGACGAACCGTCGATGGGTTCGTCCTGCACTTTGTACTTCTGCACTTCCATTTCTTGTCTACGTTTTGCTTCTTCCACTGGTACTAACTACTTCTCTTTGCAGGTACACATGGCTCCAAAACACTACCGTGCCTAGTCATGTGGGCGTTCCAAGTCCGTCGCCCCATCCAACCAACTGGTAATAGGTTCAAACGATGAGCGTGACCCGGAGTACATTCCACCTGGCACCCGTACTGCTACACCTGCTGCCCGCCCCACCAGAGCCACTCCCACGAGGGTGGCGCCCGGCGTAGTCACTGCCTCCCACTCTGAAGAGGAGCGCATACTGACCGGCACACCTTCTGGGTCGGTTGCACGGTCAGAGGGAGCATCTGGCTCAGTGGAGTCATCCGGTTCGGAGGAATCTTCTGGTTCAGAGGATGTCTCCGGGTCTGATGAGGCTTCTGTTCTTGCCACCGCATCCCAGTCTGCCTCGTCTAATGAAGCTGATAGTGTTGACTCTACTCCAGCACCCCAGACTAGCGTCCCCGCTCCGGTTGCTGATCAGCCCAACCGGTGGTGTGTTGAGGGGCAGTATCAGGTATACACAGACGCCAAGATGCCGAATGACAAGGGGGTCATGACCCGGACACTGACACTTGAGCGGCGGGTTCTCACGGGTAGCCTTTCCACCATGCCATCCATACATGAGTTGTTCACCAGACATCGGCTGGAGTGGACGGCTCGGGATGTAGGCCACTACAGTGAGGAGATGGTCCGAGAGTTCTACGCCTCCTATGTGGCAACTCTCCGATCTCATCTAGGCAGGCATGCAGCACCCGCCAAACATGCTCCTTTGGATTACGTCCGAGTCCGTGGCAAGCGGGTTGACATTTCCTTGCCGGCCATTCGCAGGTTTCTCTATGGTGCGGATGTTGATGCCACCCGGACACCTCTCACCGCCGAGTTCGACTATCGGTGGAAGTTGATTAAAGATGGTCGATTCCAGCGTGAGACAGCGTTGAGAGAGACCACCAAGAGGTGGATTGCACAGTACCTTTCTTTTGATGTTGAGGCTGCCGATTGGGTGCTGGAGCCCAAGGGAAGTATCAAGAAGGCAAATCTCACCTTCCCAACCAAGTTTTTGTGGTTACTAGTCCGACACTGCCTTTCTCCCACTGCAGCTGACAACATTGTCACTTGGGATCGTGCGGTACTGATGGCGGCAATGATTGTGGGGTTCGAGGTGGACTTCGCATGGCTACTACAGGCGGTGATGCACGAGATGGCCTTCAAGGCCACTACTACTTACCCGTTCCCGTGCATGGTTTTTGCTTTGTGCAGGTTAGCAGGAGTGCCCGTGTGGCACATTGATGTGCTCAAGACCCCGCCGGTCACAGTAGACATTGGCCTCATTCGGGATGAGGCCAATGAGTTGGCTCTGTCACGACCAGAATCTAGACCGCAGACGAGACCGGCATCGTTGACCTCTCAGAGGTCTACATACGTCATCCTTACTTCATCTAGGTTAATTTTAGCGGAAAATTTGAACTTTTTGTTTCTTAACATGCATGCAAGTCTTTCTACTTAAACTCATATACGTTCACCATCAACCATCTAACATTAAGATCATCAAATGAAAGAAATACTTCAATACTGCATTAAGTGTATACTAGCCAAAATGTCATCAATACAATGTCTAAAATAAAACGGGTAAGAAACGCTAATGGAACATACTCCACTAGCTCAATCATATAACTAAGCTAGAATATAATGGGCAAGCATCCTCGAATGCATGAGGGACTACCAAGTCCGGATGAATGCTCCACGTCCGGATAGCTTCAGCGTCGACCTGTAAGCTCTTACGTCCACCTGTGCCTGCACCTAAAAATGTAGAGTTGTATGGGATTAGTACACACTTGTACTAAGTATGGGTAAATGCAAGAACACACCAAGGACATGCATGAGTAAGAATAGCTCTTTCCTAACAACATGATTGATGGAAAGTCAAGTCAGTAGACTTGCCAAATTGGATTAGGAAAGTCATGCCATGAGAGTAACATGCATCATCATACGTATCATATTGTACACAACACATAACATATTACACATAGCACATAACATATTGCATATAGCACATAACATCTTTCATATCATTCGTTCATATGTCATGAGACCTTGGAATCATGGACTTGACATTAAGACTTCCCAAAATGAGGGCTCAACATATGGGACCTCAACTAGGGAGCCTTCTTTAGCAAACACAGAGTCTGCTTCATTCATTCATACGTACTTCATTTCATTCATTCATAAGCTAGTGTAAACACCAGTTATACCTAGGATGTTATTTAAGACTTTCATCAGGTTCGCTGTGCAATGACCAAGAATGACCTAGTGTCATTAATTAAGTCTAGCTCACCTCTTGATTATCCTATCCTAACACCTTTGGTATCGTTCATTTCATTATGTGCATCATTTGAGGCTGGCCTCATTCATTCATGGGGAACTTTAACCTTAACCAACATAGATCATGTGAGCATCATGAAATCCAGTGTGTAATCCCACACCGAAAAGAGGTGGAATCACCGGCCAAAGTGAACCAAAACATGCTAGCATATATAGGGAGTCGAACCCTGCTAGATCCCTATATTGGAAGTATAGATTCAAAGACTAGGAGATATAAGGAGACCCATACCCGGCATGCCGGACAATATCATCTCATGAGAGTTACGTGAACCTCCGCCCTTCCCGAAGGAAGGCATCACCGCTCATAGCTAGCCTATCGGTGCTCAGTATAAAGTTCCATTACATTAACCTCATACATCATGGAAGTGGGCTTCTAGCATGAGGAAATCATAGCTAATTAGATGATTTCTCATCTCATCATTAGTATTAAGTATGCATTAACTTCAATACTTTCATTAGAGTGTTCATAGAGTCTGGTCTCTTCATTAGCTTTACACTCTCATAGGTGAGTACGTTTTGGTAACATTTACTTAGGCTCATTTGAGATTGCTCTCATCTTCCACATTTGCCTCTTATCATATTGTCACCTCATTCATTAACTTTAACACATTTGCTTTTCATAATTACTCACCCCTTCACGTGAATGTTCATTTCATCATATGCCAATGCACTTGGCCATTTAGTGTGTTTCACACTCTTACTTAACCCTTCGAGGGTTACATCATTTTATCACATACATCTTAGGCTAACCTACTTTTAAACGTATACTAGACTTATGAGTCCACACATACAAGCCATGAGGCTTCATTCATAGTTTGTCTAAGTGATTCACGTTTACCCAAGATTATGTGGTACAAGACTTATGCATCTTGTAGATATGCCAAGATATTGATTTCGATCTTTAGAGGCAGCATTCATTAAATATTTACTTACGTATGACTTATGTTTCAATACGGAATGGGGCAAGGGAACCCAATTTCGTATCCATTGGACAACACTTAATCTTATTTTAAACTTGATAATTGCATTTTTCAGATTTGGGGGACCCTAGTTCGATCCCCATCAACCCCATAATATTTCCTTTCTTTTTCTCCTCTCCTTTTTCGTTTAAGTCAAGGAGGTTGTGGGTTCAATCCCCCACAAGCTCATTATTTTTCTTTGAATTTATCTCTTAACTTTCTCACCTATCCAAGAGGTTGTGGGTTCAATCCCCACTCTCCACATTTATTTTCTCCTTTATTTTTCTCCTAACTCTCTCATCCATTCAAGAGGTTGTGGGTTCAATCCCCACTTACCACATCTATTTTTCCTTGCATTTTTCTCACAAAATTTTTATGAAACTTTCATTTGGTGCGGTCATTGGATCAATCCCCAATGACCTCACATTTTTTAAAAAAAATTAAACGAAGTTCATTTTTTCAAAAGTTGGCCGAGATACAATTTCCAGCAAGCTGGAAATTTTGTCTCCTCCAATCCATTTTTGTCTTAATATTTTGTTGCTTTTTTTTGTAGCTTTCATGTAATTATGTCTTGGGTTCAATCCTTAGTGATTTTACTTATTTTACATTCATTTTTCATTGCATTTTATACCACTTTGAGTGGCCGAACCCAACCTACCAAATGCTGGAAATTTGTTCACTATTTTTAGCTCCTTGTTATCATCATTTGTACATTAGATCTTAGGACGTTTCATGAATCATTTGGTGCATCTTTAAGTATATTTGTTTCATGGTTATATTCAGTCAAGAATTACCATTAAATCCATCAACATTACACCACTTTTGCACATCATGATTTACACAAACATTTGCACAAACATCACTTCTCACATACTTTCGGTTGGCATAAATTGACATGCTTACAATTTCAAACACATAATCATGAACATATTATTACGAAAATCACACTTTATACTTAAACTACCAGTAAACATACCAACAACATGATCTCTAACCTATTTCAGATTGAAATCAGAAGGATACTAGGGACAAGGAGTTCAACAAGAACGGGAACAACCCTATAGTTTCAAAATTCGTTGAATTCGTGGAAAGGAAATTCTCTTGGTGAAAGGATTCCAGGAGAGAAACCCATACCTTAATGGCGTTAAAAACTTGTTTAAATGCTGCCAATTTACCATGAAACCAAGCCTCACCACCGAAACTTCAAGCACAATCCCGTCAAGAACTTGTTGTTGATTTTCGTTTTTAGCTTAGTTTTTCATTTGAGTTTTTGTGTCTAAGTTCTTAAAGAGTGAAGAACTATTATTTTCAGTTATTTTAATGATAAAATATGTGAGAATGAGAGTGAGAGACGTGAGAATGAGATGATTAGGATTATGATTAGGATTAGGAGAGTTAGGTGGAGACTAAGTCAAACTAGGACTCCTCATTATTTATTAATTTTATTATTATTATTTTTTATTAAAAATCTGATTTTTCCATTACTTAAATCAGATTTTTAAATATTAATTAATTCAACTAATACACTTAATAAAATTAAATCAATTTAATCCTTGCTTCCACCAAGGCTCGAACCCGGGTGAAGCTAGATTTTGCTTAAAGGGTCAAATTCGGCAACCTCTACCCGAATTGCCCCTCCACCATATCAATTAATTAATTAATTAATTATTTAGGGTAATTACAATACTACCCTTATCCTGGAAAAGACCATTTTACCCCTAGACCCTCCAAACTTAAGATTACCCCTTTTTAAGTTCGGTTAAGACTCATCCGGGTAAATCTTCATATTCGGGTGCCCTACATGGCTGGACCCAACCTTTCCTAGCTCAACTAACTCACCAAGTTATTTGGATTGGTTGTTGCAGAGGTTCAGAGGTTTGGTTCTACGCGCATCAATTCGTGTGAATCCGATCTAATCTAGGCATTCTAGATACGTTAGACATTACTTAGCATAGTCATTTTTAGGGTTGTTACATTATCCCCCCCTTAGGAACATTCGTCCCCAAATGACACTACACATCATTTTAAAATAAAGATGGTGATTTTTGAAGATATCTTAACATACTTGAGACTTTACGCTTTGTGAATTTCTGTTTCACACTTACTCTGGATAATGCATATTATCAAGCTTATCTGAAGCTTCATATTTGAGATTGAGGAACTTCCTTCTCAATCGCACATAACATGACATGCAAACATGAATTCATTTTAACTCACATAGTGCAATTATTACTCATCCGATTATGGACTCACAACACCAAGTCGACTATTGCACTAAAAATTAGAGTTTCTTAAACAAAACCAGCCTTAGGAGGAGTATATCTAACCCCTTAGATAACATCTTATTTGCCTTAAGATTTGAAATTATATGGCTTTGTTGGATTAATCCATGCCCTACCCATTTATACCCTATCTCATTTTGCAACTAAAACCTCACTACCCTGGTTTGATAGTCTATGGTAGCATAACACTTATGGAGAAAATCCATACCTAAGTTATTCAATGCTTTTTATTGGTGAATATCTGATTCACATATTTCTAGGTTGGTGCACATCCTTGAAACCTACTAGCAGCTTCGCATTAATAGACTAAAGAACTCCTTACTAAACTAGTCTCATCAAAGCATACAACATAAATAAACACCTAAGTCACCTAGGTCAGCAACCAACATGATGACTCCAACATATTAACTTCATACTAGTGCATAAAACCATACACATGAAAAACTAATTTAGACTACACACTCGAGACATCACCAGAGGTGTATTCCCCTACACCCCTAGACTTGAGTGCGAAGAATCGTTGCCTCCTTGGAGCCTCTTCACTTGGACCATTCGACTAAACTTTCTTCTTCCCTTTTTCTCGACCTCTCATATACGGACATTCCTTCATCATGTGACCCGGTTTTCCACAACTTTAAGAAGCGTTAGAGACCCTCCTACACTCTCCTCCATGAAGTTTGCCACACTTCCTACAAGGTGTCCTCTCCTGAGGTGTATCTACTTCACTGTTTCTCTTAACTCTGGGCTCGGAATCCCTTTCATAGCGACCCTTGGATGAACTTGACTCCCCTTGGTGGGATAGTCCCTTATTAAACCTGGGCTTATCCCTGATTTCATTACTACTCTTCCTTGAAAAATCTTCTCAGCCTGCCTTGAACTGTTCCCTGCCCTAGTATGCTTCCTCTTCCTGCATTCCTCCACTTGTTGGACATGGGCCATAAGCCTGGAAAGGCCCATGCTGGCATGCAGCATAGTAGCCTTACACTCCTCCTCTAGATTCTCAGCAATCTTAGATCCAGTGTAAACGGGAGGATTCATCCTCGTGAAGTCCCTTAACCTGCTAGCCATGGTGCTGGCATGTGGGTTCTTATTGGGAACACCTTGTTGCTCCGCCTTCGTTTCTCCTCGTATTCATCTTTCTGAATCTCAAGAGTTGATGTTAGATATGCTCTTAACACCAAGAAACAGACATTAGAAAAGGAACGATAAGATCAGAAGAAGGGAATTTTTCCTACGCATCATGCAGTCTCTAATTCAGGATAGTGGTGCACTTCACTACCATGACTTAGAAACTACTCAATGTGGTTGATGTGAACTTATTATACTCGAAATTTTAACCTAGCGCTCTGATACCAACTTTGTCATGACCGGAATCTAGACCCCAGACGAGATCGGCGTCGTTGACCTCTCAGAGGTCGCAGACAAGCCTACATACGTCATTCTTACTTCATCTAGGTTAATTTTAGCAGAAAATTTGAAGTTTTTGTTTCTTAAGGTGAATGCAAGTCTTTCTACTTAAACTCATATACGTTCACCATCCACCATCTAACATTAAGATCATCAAATGAAAGAAATAATTCAATACTACATTAAGTGTATACTTGCCAAAATGGCATCAATACAATATCTGAAATAAAACGGGAAAGAAATGCTAGTGGAACATACTCCACTAGATCAATCCTATAACTACGCTAAAATATAATGGGCAAGCGTCCTCGAAAGCCTGAGGGACTACGAAGTCCAGATGAATGCTCCACGTCCGGATAGCTTCAGCGTCAACCTATAAGCTCTAACGTCCACCTGTGCCTGCACCTAAAAATGTAGAGTTGTATAGGATTAGTACACACTTGTACTAAGTATGGGTATATGCAAGCACACACCAAGGACATGCATGAGTAAGAATAGCTCATTCCTAACAACATTATATATGGAAAGTCAAGTCAGTAGACTTGCCAAATTGGATTAGGAAAGTCGTGCCATGAGAGTAACATGCATCATCATACGTATCATATTGTACACAACACATAACATATTACACATAGCACATAACATATTGCATATAGCACATAACATCTTTCATATCATTCGTTCATATGCCATGAGACCTTGGAATCATGGACTTGACATTAAGACTTCCCAAAATGAGGGCTCAACATATGGGACCTCAACTAGGGAGCCTTCTTTAGCAAACACAAAGTCTGCTTCATTCATTCATACGTACTTCATTTCATTCATTCATAAGCTAGTGTAAACACCAGCTATACCTAGGATGTAGTTTAAGACTTTCATCAGGTTCGCTGTGCAATTACCAAGAATGACCTAGTGTCATTACTTAAGTATAGCTCACCTCTTGATTATCCTATCCTAACACCTTTAGTATCGTTCATTTCATTATGTGCATCATTTGAGGCTGGCCTCATTCATTCATGTGGAATTTTAACCTTAACCGACATAGATCATGTGAGCATCATGAAATCCAATGTGTAATCCCCACACCGAAAAGAGGTGGAATCACCGGCCAAAGTGAACCAAAACATGCTAGCGTATATAGGGAGTCGAACCCTGCTAGATCCCTATATTGGAAGTATAGGTTCAAAGACTAGGAGATAAGGAGACCCATAGCCGGCTTGCCGGACAGTCTCATCTCATGAGAGTTACGTGAACCTCTGCCCTTCCCGAAGGAAGGCATAACCGCTCATAGCTGCCTATCGGTGCTCAGTATAAAGTTCCATTACATTCAACTCATACATCATGGAAGCTGGCTTCTAGCATGAGGACATCATAGCTAATTAGATGATTTCTCATCTCATCATTAGTATTAAGTATGCATTAACTTCAATACTTTCATTAGAGTGTTCATAGAGACTGGTCTCTTCATTAGCTTTACACTCTCATAGGTGAGTACGTTTTGGTAACATTTACTTAGGCTCATTTGAGATTGCTCTCATCTTTCACATTTGCCTCTTATCATATTGTCACCTCATTCATTAACTTGAACACATTTGCTTTTCATAATTACTCACCCTTTCACGTGAATGTTAATTTCATCATATGCCAATGCACTTGGCCATTTAGTGTGTCTCACACTCTTACTTAACCCTTCTAGGGTTACATCATTTTATCACATACATCTTAGGCTCACCTACTTTTAAACGTATGCTAGACTTATGAGTCCACACATACAAGCCATGAGGCTTCATTCATAGTTTGTCTAAGTGATTCACGTCTACCCAAGATTATGTGGTACAAGACTTATGCATCTTGTAGATATGCCAAGATATTGATTTCGATCTTTAGAGGCAGCATTCATTAAATATTTACTTACGTATGACTTATGTGTCAATACGGAATGGGGCAAGGGAACCCGATTTCGAATCCCTTGGACAACACTTAATCTTATTTTAAACTTGATAATTGCATTTTTCAGATTTGGGGACCCTAGTTCGATCCCATCAACCCCATAATATTTCCTTTCTTTTTCCTCTCCTTTTTTGTTTAAGTCAAGGAGGTTGTGGGTTCAATCCCCACCAAGCTCATTATTTTTCTTTGAATTTATCTTTAACTTTCTCACCTATCCAAGAGGTTGTGGGTTCAATCCCCACTCTCCACGATGTTAGTTTTCTCCTTTATCTCTTTCTCCTGAACGTCTCTCATCGCATTTAAGAGGTGTGTGGGTTCAATTCGCGCACGTCACGCAAGCTCTATTTACTTCCTCCTTAGCATATTTTCTCACCGACAAATTTTTATGAAACCTTCATCATGGTGCAGAGTCAAATTGGTTCATTGCCAATTCGATCCTCACATATTTTTGATAAAAAAATTAAACGAAGTTCATTTTTTTTTAAATAGCTTTGGCCGTATACTTTTTTCCACAGACAAGCCTGGAAATTTTGTCATCCTCCAAATTCTATTTTTGTCTTAAATTTTTGTTGATTTTTTTTTGTAGCTTTCCATGTAGATTATGTCTTGGGTTACAATCCTTAAGTGATTTGCACTTTTTTACAATTAACAATTTTTCATTGCATTTAATCCACTTTTGAGTGACCGAACCCACCATACAATGCTGGAAATTGTTCACTATTTTCAGCTCCTTGTTTAAAATTTCATTTGTACATTAGATCTTCGGGAGTCGTTTCAATGATCATTTGGTTCATCGTTTACAGTAAATTTTTTCATAGTTATAATCAGCCAAGATAATACCTATTAAACTCCATCTATACATTACAAATGAGCAGACAGTAACATTTATCAAAGCAAAGAGGGGGAGCATCCATCTCACTGGTTTTCAACTCATAGATTTTAAGAAAACGATTTGCGCGAAAAGACAGGGCCATCACTCTCTTCTTCAACCACTACCTTTCCGCGTTGGCATGCGATGAATGGTGAGGCAGTGCTACAGATTCACAGGGAACACAGGTGAGATCGAGTGAGACGAGGGACATTATTAATTTTTTATACGAAAATCACACTTCATGATCTTAACTATTCCAGTCATAACATTATGCAACGAATTATCTCTAGAGCTAGGTTGGATACCAACAATTTCACTATCTCTAACCTATTTCAGATTGAACAAGAAGGATACTAGGGACAGGAGTTCACAAGAACGGGAACACCCTAGATTTCAAAATTCGTTGAATTTCGTGGAAAGGAAATTCTCTTGGTGAAAGGATCAGGAGAGAAACCCATACTTAATGGCGTTAAAACTTGTTTAAATGCTGCCAATTTACCATGAAACCAAGCCTCACCACCGAAACTTCAAGCACAATCCCGTCAAGAACTTGTTGTTGATTTTCGTTTTAGCTTAGTTTTCATTGAGTTTTTGTGTCTAAGTTTAAAGAGTGAAGAACTATTATTTCAGTTATTTTAATGATAAAAGTGAGAATAGAGTGAGAGACGTGAGAATGAGATGATTAGGATTATGATTAGGATTAGGAGAGTTAGGTGGAGACTAAGTCAAACTAGGACTCCTCATTATTTATTATTTTTATTATTATTATTTTTTATTAAAAATCTGATTTTTCCATTACTTAAATCATTTTTAATATTAATTAATTCAACTAATCACTTAATAAAATTAAATCAATTTAATCCTTGCTTCCACCAAGGCTCGAACCCGGGTGAAGCTAGATTTTGCTTAAAGGGTCAAATTCGGCAACCTCTACCCGAATTGCCCTCCACCATATCAATAATTAATTAATTAATTATTAGGGTAATTACAATACTACCTTATGCTGGAAAAGACCATTTTACCCCTAGACCCTCAAACTTAAGATTACCCTTTTTAAGTTGGTTAAGACTCATCCGGGTAAATCTTCATATTCGGTGCCTACATGGCTGGACCAACCTTTCCTAGCTCAACTAACTCACCAAGTTATTTGATTGGTTGTTGCAGAGGTTCAGAGGTTGGTTCTACGCGCATCAATTCTGTGAATCCGATCTAATCTAGGCATTCTAGATACGTTAGACATTACTTAGCATAGTCATTTTTAGGGTTGTTATAGGCTCCAACAAGAGGCCGTGTCCGGAGGTGCAGGCGCTTGGTGAGACCCTAGCGCGACGGTAGAGCAAGCCAAGCGGCTTAACCCTGGCTTACATCTGAGCCTAACCGACAACACTCCGGTCGATCTATCTCTGGGTGGTAGCACCTTCCCCGAGCTCCTCCGATTCGACTCTAATCTACTATCTGGTACCCCACTTGCTAGGTCCAGAAACTTGAGGCACAATGGCCACACTTCTGCACCACATCCAGCCGTGGATCAGAATTTATATGCTGGGCAGAGGGCGCTTAGACGAGAGGAGAAGTCCAGCACACTGAGCGTAAGTTCATGGAGGTCACCAGCGCTTGGACACTTTTGAAGCTGCGGGTTCTTGCCCGACCATCCCTACTGTGGATGTGACGTCTCTTCAAGCTGCTGTGGGGTTCCTGCGAGCCGACTTAAGATATCTATATTTTCTAGAAGCTCGGCGTTCGGATCTGAGCGCCCCTTCCTGCAAGAGCCTGCTGAGACACGTGATGGCTTGCTCAGCTATTCGCTACTACTGATTGCTAACCACTCACCACCACGGACGGTGCAAGATTTGCACGGACTAGAGATGGGGATCAGTCCCCGGGCTCGAAAGAAGGAGCGTTATGTTGGCAGGCTGCGAGAGAGATTCTCTTATTGATGAGGAGGCCCGAAGTTGAGGTTATGGAGGTGGGTGTTGGAGCGTCAAGTTCCAGATTGTAGAGCCTGAAGGACACACTACTGATGGCGCTGTCATTGCTGAGGACCACTACTCAAGGTGTCTACTTCAGGGAGTGGGTTCCGGAACCGAACCGCCAGCTTTTGATCACGGGCGCTATTAATGCCTTAAGTTTGCTTCACCTACCGACTGCTATAGGGTTTCATTACTTTTTATTGCATTGGGAACAGATTGCATGTATTTTTTTTTGTGGGGTGGGGTATATAAATGGAATAGTGAGTGCTAGGGTGCAGTCCTAATTAGCCCACTCCGATCCTATTCCCTGGGGTTTATCTTGCCTGTGTTCATTTTACCATCAAGAAACTGGTTTACTTTATTTGTTGAAAGGGGGGGAGGCCGGGCGAGTGTGGTGGGTATGTGGTTTTGTACAGTGTGTATAGAGAGAGTGGACTCGTGAGAGGCATGAGTGGCTAAACAAAAATGATGGATCTGATTTTAACGAAGAAGTGATGTTAACGAAGAGATGTAGGTGGCTCGAAGCATGACCAGAGATAACACACGGATCATAAGGCATAGAACAAACTAAATTCTACCTCGGAACTAGCGTGCCGTGAAAATCTTCGTGATAATGAAATTCCAACGTGAGTGTGAGGAAAATTTTAATATCACCATTGGTTGAGCTAGAACTTGCCTGGTATCCTTCTAAATGTAAGAGTCGTAATAGACAATTACGAAGTACCATACGCCTTGTTCAACTATAGCCATCTTCTAGCCTACACACTCACCACACACCCCGAAATGACATTCATCCTTTTTCAACTCAAATATAGATTTGAAGCTTAAAATAGACGCTTTCCTTTTTCAATTCCAACTAATCATTTTTGGGGAGACAATGTTGGTGCCTGGTCCTCGTTGGACTGTCACCTCAGCTTATGCAAAAGCATAAGTTGGGTGGCTAATGCAGCAAAAACCTTGTCGTGCCTGACCACTTTGGGTATTATGGACCTTGAACTTATGGCAAAGCCCATGAGTTGAGATGACTATTTATGAGGATGGCCCCGAAAAGTGGGTTGAAAGAATAAAAAGAGAGAAAGACAAAAGAAAAGGTGACTAAGAATAAGTTGAAGAAAATGAAAATATTTGAAAATACAAATAAAAAAAGAAAGAACAAGAGTCACTTACAAAAAAGGAGAAAGAGCGGAGAATGGCAGCGTGAAGAATGCTTATTATATTAATGTGGCGGAAAATAAAATGATGAAAAGGTAGGGACGCTATAGTCGATTATCTATCAAGAGGAGAAATAATCACTACAATAAATACCTAAATTATAACACAACTTGAACACTGACTAAGTTACAAGCTAAAAAAGTCCTATCGTGATCTATAGAATCTCACTTTTGGTGAACTTAAAGCGGTGAAATAAGGCGCAAGCTATGCAATAGTATACATGAGGTGTGAAGTTGTTTCGCAGAGTGAGTGTTGTTAAAAAAATTCCTTATACTCAATTGAAATTTCATTAGTGAAAAATGAGGGATGTTGTTTTTGAAGTGAGGAACACTAGTTCAATACCTGGAACGGAAATTGGTACCCTGGTGACGATCAAAAAGATAGGTGTCGGTGTGTGGTGAGCTCTGCTTGTCATCGGTATGATCCACATGATAAGCCTAATAGTGATAGCATCGCATCCAAATCACTTTGAAAATAATCTGGGATTGATAGCCAGATGATTGCAAAAAGCTAAAATTAAGGATCTCTGTACAAAGATTTTGTGGTGTGTCATAGTGTGTTCGCTTGAGGCAAAAATGAATTTAGTTGAGGGTGTGATGTTTACCCTGTGGTTCTCACGGTACTTTCAATGCTTTTTTCCATTAAGTTTAAAGTGTATATGTTAATCCTTTTTTGCTTATTGGTTTTTAATGTATTTTTCTCCATTTGTTGTAGGAAATTTGTCCAAAAAGGAGTGGGAGTTTGGTGCTGAAATTGAAGAAGTGGACGTACTACGGAGCCATCTCGATGGTCGCGTCGTGACTCGACGGCCCGTAGTATCCCACCTGTCCGTTGTGGAAAAGTTGCTAAATGAGTTTGGGTGATTCTTACTAAGTGGTAGCACTCGACCCCGGATACCGTCATAGCCCGACGATACTGTCCCTGCAAATCCGTTCAAGAGTTACAGAAGTATGCCCCATACCCATCTTCGAAATAGTTCTAATTATGGAGGAACGGAAGCCATCGACGAACCGTCACATGCCAGGACGACCGCCCTACATTCCGTCGATCGCGTAACAGAAAGTGGGTGAAGAAAGCAGCAGAATAACAGAATGTTATAGTATGGGCGAACGGGGGCCTCTGACGGTTCTGTCCCGTTCGTGACTTCGACGGTCCGTGCTCAGTCGTGACTCAGACTGCGATTTTTTTGGGCAGATTTTTCTCCTTAATAGATTTCCCTCTTTGTTAGTATTCTAGTTTGCTGATAATCTTGTAAGCTTGTTTTTTGGGGTTAGACTCCAAGGATTATTTTTATGATTTTATTGTTTCTAGTATTGATTTGGGATTTTGGAAATTACTACTTAATTTTCTGGAATTGTTTGTTTAACAAGTTTTTTGAATAATTCAAGTAATTTTCTTCCTGGATTTCTTCATCTCATATAAGTAAGTGCATGAATTCTTATCTTTAATACTGATTTGTGTGATTATGGAACATGGTAACTAACTTCCAGTACGTAGGTTGTGGAACTATAGGATACATTAACAGGTAAAAACCTAGCAAAAAATAACAAATTCTCTGATAGTGTCTTTGCTGTATTGATAATTCTTTGTTTAGTTAAGTCTTTTTGAACGGGTGAGACAGTTAGAACTCGCTTCCCTGCACTTGCCGGACAAGGAGGTAAGAATATAAGAAAAGATATTATTACTGATTTCGTATATAATATCTATATCTAAGCTAGTGTTGTTGGTGCGAAGTAACAATAGGCAAATATCGATTATGATGCTTATATATTAGATAAAGGTAAGGTTTAGTAAATTGCATACACACGTAGCCGGACCAAGTTCGCGGAGTGAAATTCCTATTGCCAGGACAAGGAGACATTTAGGGATAACATAACACTACCCGACTTTGGGCATGCAAGGATATTACGAAGGATTGTTATAAGCAGATTACCATCGTTGGGATTAAACCTATGGGATACTATGCCCTAGTTTTACTTAATTACTTTGATAATTTAATAAATCTTTGAAACTTGTCTAATTTAGTTATTCAACAGTAGAATTAGCTATTACATTGTTGGTTATTTGTTTAAAATCCGGCTTTTTGGTGGGTAATTTATTCGTTTTTCGTAAAGGACTTGACTAAATATTAAAGTCACACAGTAGGTGCTTAGTTAGTATCAGTAATCATTTTTCCTCCTCGTGGGAATTCGAACATCAACACTCATAGCTGGGGTTTTCACTTGATCACGACCGCTTATATACCTCCTTCTTTTCGAGAAGTAAATTTTTGAGAGCGTATCAATACCATTCTCTAACACGAGTAATCCAATTTGGGACTAGACTACTACATCAAATATAATAAAGCACATTATAGGCTATTACATGTTTTAGTACTTGTACAAATGAAGGAGCCAACATAAGAGTCTTTACTAAAACTAACTTCATAGCTTGATATTGAACATCTGCCTCTCAGAAAGTGTGACTACTACCAACTTGGATGATTGAGCAATTCCCAGTCTTCTTCAACAGTTCTTCAAAGACCTTCCAATGATCGAAACCTAAAATGTTTGGGGGAAAAGGGGAGAATTGGTTTAGGGTTAGTACAATACTTGTACTAAGTATGAGACATGTACAACAGATTATCAAATCATGCTAAAAAGGACAATTCATTATAAAACATGCTATTTCATAACCTTTAAAATTCCTTTTATGCAGTATTAAAGAAGACCATACAATCAAATAAGATATTTTATTGAGTCAAAAGCATGGTATCAATCAAAGACCAATAATCATAATTCTAGTATAGCGACATACTTGACCACATAATTGAAACTTTAGTCACAAGCTATATATAAGAGTTCATTTCACATAACCAACGGCAAGATAATTAACCCATGAACCTCATTAAGTCACCAAGTGCATGATCAAGCTGCCCCCGAACCTTACACATCAAGTAACCCAACAGAACAATGACTAACAATCTAACTTATATAGCATATCATTTCATGAGTACATATCATATACTTACTTAGACATAAAGTCCAATTCACCTAATTCATAAGTGGAACCAACCAACATGCAGTGTCATCAAATGGGAAAGATCATTCATACACATAACGCATCTAACAATCTATAATATCATTCGTATATACAGAGCATCCTCCATCTCTTCCTTCAAGAACTAACTAGTGCATGTTTAGGTAGAGTCTGATACCCGCCTACGTAGACTAAGATAACCCCTTAGATTCATCCTAGTTACGAGTTTCATATTCATCCTAATCTCATTTTAGCCGCTTTTGGGAATCATCTCTCACCCTTTAAAACCGACATAGCCAACATAGCTAATGTGGAATCCGGTGTCATGGAACCGTACACCAGAAGGAAGTGGCCCTACCTTGCCAAGGTAGTAACCACGGGGAAAACATGAAACATAAGACAACTAACAAATGGAAATACCATAGCTAGTATTTTTATGAGGGAAAACTAAGTTAAGAATAGGAGATATAGTTGGGACCTCTCTTTATTGCTAATTCCATGTGATAAGTCTCCGCGAAGTGATCAGAGTATGGGACATGTTTTTGCTTACGTTCCTATGTGGAGGGACACGGTGCCACGACGTCTAGTGTCAACCGTCGTGCTGAGGGCTAAGAGTCCACTTTTGAAATGGTCACCTTTTAACTTCAATAATACATTATTGTAAGGAGGCAAAACCCGAGATCTAAAAAACCTTGTATAATCATAGGCATCCATCATTCTCAATAGAATTGCCATGAGTAATACACTCCTTTGCCATTACATTCCATATAAGTGAGCATAGCACATTAACACAGTTCACATCAGAATAGCGCACATTGGTATAGGATTATACAACCATACAACTCTAGTGGTCATTTTACCGTTTTTAGCCAAGAACACCCATCTAATAACATAGTCAAAATCCAAAGAGTGGCATTTCAACTTCAAACATCTAACCAAAGACTATCAAATATTAATATAACTTAATGTAACATCACCACTCAATCTCAAGTAACACAAAATTGAAGTAAAGAATAGGGATCACAAGACTTACCAAGTTTCCTTCATAATCCATCATCAAGGTCTACCATCAATACATAACTCAATCCAAATAAGGCGCGTAATATCATCACCAACAATAACCAACATGATAACAGGGCCAATTGAATTACTACTTCATAATTCATCACTAGTTCATAGCTTAGATAAAGAGAATTACGTCAAATTCATATCGTGTTTTATCACTTAGATCAATTACTCAAAAATAGCATGATAGGACTATAATTCATCTTAATATATTCATAATTATACAATAACATCATCTTGTAGTAATTCAATTAATAACAAGTTAATTGAACCAACATTATACAATTGATATCAAGATCACAACCCAGGGTTATGGGAAAGGTCACCTTCTACAAACTAGACCAATCCCTCAATAAATAACATAATTAAGTTATAATATGACAATCTATTCATAATATAAAAATAAACCATAAACAAAGTAATTCACAAGATCAATTTCGAGATTGGAAAAGACCCACTTGAATTTCATACTTTTGAAACCAATTTGATGGAACCCTTTGGGGAAAGAAGTCCCAAAGGTGAAGGAATCCCATACCTTGTTTTTTGTGAATATTTATTGAGAACCTTTGGTGATTGAAGCCCTAAAACCGTTTGAATTTACCTTCTATGGAGTTATTCAACTTGAGAGAGAAAGAACAGAGAAGGAAGAGAGTTTTGGTTTTGGGAAATTTGAGAGCTTACGTTAGTCTAATTAGCTTAGGGGCTTTATATAGGTGTTAATTAACTTAATTATACCTCCCAACCTAAACCCTATGACTCCTAACTGACATAATTAAATTAATAAAATGAAAACGTGCAGAAAAACACAGACCTCACAGACAGAACCCATCCACGTTCCATTTGTCAATCGACGGACCAAGGACCAACCGTCCTGTTGGTCCATCGTTAAGTTCAAAGACTATGCAAAACAGGCTCTTCTTGAATTTGGCTAAGTTTCTAACTGACGGTGCCATCGGCGCCCCGTCGATAGACACACGCCTCGTCGGATTGCACTCATGTGCACACTGCCTTTTGGCAGCTTCTTGCCAAAATTCAGGGCCCTTTGTTGGTCCTGTGGGGTTAGTGCCTCGACGTTTCGACTATGAATTAACTCTAATGTGTGTTAGACACCCTTCCACCAATTTTCATCATTTTTTGACTCTTAAAACTCAGTCAAACAGGCTAGGAACGCTAGTACCATATTGAATTACTTTCCAGAACGTCATGGACGTTACATGACATTTTTGTTTCTAATCCTCCTAAATGACTTAGATACATTAAATAGACCTTAAAGCAGTGTCTAAACTTTTTCCACCTATGTTAGGCTGTAGAAGCGTCTTACATTTTTGAAGTGTAACATTATCCCCCATTAGGAACATTTGTCCCCGAATGACACTAAAATCTTTTCAAAGGAAGGAATAGACTCAAGACTAGCAGCCCAACAAATACAATACATGAAGGATGTATTACAAACACAAGTCATGACATTTACACAAGGCAATTCAAAAAAACAAATTACAACTTATAAGGCTCAAACAAACATATTGAAGAATTTCCTTCTCACAACAAACAACTGAGCTCAACACACCATATATAGTCAATTATGCCAAAGTTCAAACATGCTCAATGTCATTTCATAAAGACTCATCATATCAAATGACAACATAGCTCAAAAAAGGAAGAATTGCAATTTTTCAAGTCAAATGGGACATTTCACTGTAATATTCACTATGATGACACCAAAAATTAACATTTTTGCAAAACTTACCCAAAAATCAAAGCAACTTCAATTTTAGTTACTATTTTCATTATTAAGAGGAAAGATTAATCTTAGTTATCAAATAGATGAGGGTAACGGGACTTCATGTCGGCCTCGGCCTCCCATGATGCACCCTCAACTAGGTGGTTCTTCCATAACACCTTTAGGGAAGCCACCTCTTTGTTCCTCTACTTCTTTACATATCTATCAAAGATTTGAACCGAAAAGTCCTCATAGAAGAGGTTATCCTTTTCACAAAGACCCTTGTCACGACCTAAATCTAGACCCCAGACGAGACCGGCGTCGTTGACCTCTCAGAGGTCGCAGACAAGCCTACATACGTCATTCCTACTTCATCTAGGTTAATTTTAGCGGAACATTTGAACTTTTTGTTTTCTTATTTCATGCTAAACATTTTAAACTTAACATTATAGGCGTTCACAAATCAACCATCTAATATAGAGATAATCAAATGAAAGAAACAGTTCATAATTGCATTAAACGTATTTTTGCCAAAATGACACCAATAAAAAGTCTGAAATTAAAGTGGAAAGAAACACTAGTGGAACATGCTCCACTAGCTAAAGCCTACATATAAGCTAGATAATAACGGTAGACATCCTCGAAAGCATGAGGGCCTACCATGTCCGGATGAAATCTCCACGTCCGGATAGCTGCAACGTCAACCTATAAACTCTAGTGTCCACCTGTGCCTGCACCTAAAAATATAGAGTTCTATGATATTAGTACACACTTGTACTAAGTATGGGTATATGCAAGCACACACCAAGGACATGCATGAGTAAGAATAGCTCTTTCCTAGCAACATTATTATGGAAAGTCAAGTTAGTGGACTTGCCAAATTGGGATTAGGAAAGTTAGTGAGCTTTCCAAATTTGGATTAGGAAAGTCAGTGAGCTTTCCAAATTTGGATTAGGAAAGTCAGTGAGCTTTCCAAATTTGGATTAGGAAAGTATTCCATGAGAGTAACATGCATCATCATACATATCATATTGCACATAGCACATAACATCTTACACATAGCACATATCATATTGCATATAGCACATAACATCTTTCATATCATTCATTCATATGCCATGAGACCTTGGAATCATGGACTTGACATTAAGACTTCCCAAAATGAGGGATCAACATATAGGACCTCAACTAGGGAGTCTTCTTTAGAAAACACAGAGTCTGCTTCATTCATTCATACGTACTTCATTTCATTCATTCATAAGCTAGTTTAAACACCAGCTATACCTAGGATGTAGTTTAAGACTCTCATCGGGTTTGCTGTGCAATGATCAAGAATAACCTAGTGTCATTACTTGACTCTAGCTCACCTCTTGATTATCCTATCCTAACACCTTTGGTATCGTTCATTTCATTATGTGCCTCATTTGAGGCTGGCCTCATTCATTCATTGGGAACTTTAACTTTAACCGACAAATATCATCTGAGCATCATGAAATCCAGTGTCTCCCCAACACCGAAAAGAGGTGGAATCACCAGCCAAAGTGACCCAAAACATGGTAGCGTATATGGGAATTTAACCCCGCCAGATCCCTATATTGGAAGTATAGGTTCGAAGACTAGGAGATATAAAGAGACACATACCTGGCATGCCGGACAGTCTCATCTCATGAGAGTTACGTAAACCTCCGCCCTTCCCGAAAGAAGGCATCAACGCTCATAGCTAGTCTATCGGTGCTCAGTATAAAGTTCCATTACATTCAACTCATACGTCATGGAAGCTGGCTTCTAGTATGAGGACATAATATCTCAATTGATGATTTCTCATCTCATCATTAGTATTAAGTGTGTTAATCTCAATACTTTCATTAGAGTGTTCATAAAGACTGGTCTCTTCATTAACGTTACACTCTCATAGGTGAGTACGTTTTGGTAACATTTACTTAGGCTCATTTGACATTGTTCTCATCTTTTACATTAGTCTCATATCATGTTGTCACCACATTCATTATGATTAGAACATTTGCTCTTCATAATTACTCACCCCTTTTTACGTGAATGTTCATTTCATCATATGCCAATGCACTTAGCCATTTGTGTGTTTCACACTCTTACATAACCCTTCTAGGGTTTCATCATTTCACTATATAATAATCATTTCATCGTATGCCAATGCACTTGTCCATTTAGTGTGTTTTACACTCGTACTTAACCCTTCTAGGGTTACATCATTTCATTACATACATCTTAGGTTCACTTATTTTTAAACGTATGCTAGACTTATGGGTCTATACATACAAACCATGAGGCTTCATTCATAGTCTGTTTAAGTGATTCATATCTTACTAAGATTATGTAGTACAAGACTTATGCATCTTGTATGTATGCCAAGATCTCGATTTCGATCTAAGTAGGCGGCTTTATTTTTGAACATTTAATTCACGTATGACTTATGTATCAATACGGAATTTGGGCAAGGGAACCCAGTTTCGAATCCCTTGGACAACACTTACATTTTTCATCTATTTTATTTTGGTCCACATGACATTGGGACCCTAGATCGAGCCCCAACATCAACGTTTCCTCTTTATTTTTCTCCTTTGAATTTCCTCTTCCTTGGCCGAGGGGTTGTGGGATCGAACCCCCACAACCCCTTTTACTTTTTTTATTTCTAATTCCTTGCCTTTTTCGAGTAGACCATGAGGTTGTGGGATCAAACCCCCACAGCCTCTCTTTATTTTTCTTTTAATTCTCCTCTACTGCCTAGAGGTCGTTGGTTCAATTCCCACGCCTCACATTTCTTTTATTTTTATTTTCTATTAACTCTCCTTTACTGCCTATAGGTCGTGGGTTCGATTTCCACGCCTCACATTTCTTTTCTTTTCCTTTTTCCTTTCTCCTTTACTGCCTAGAGGTCGTGGGTTCGATTCCCACGCCTCACACTTCTTTTTTTTTCTTAAGTTGTCTGAGAGGTTGTGGGTTCGAATCCCACTCCTCCCATTCCTTATTTTTCATAGCTTATTTTCCTGCCAAGACCCCTGTTCGATTCCCCCTGAACCCCATTTCTTTTTATTTTCATTTTTTGAGCTTTTCATGTGTGAGGTCTTGGATTCAATCCCTAGTGACCTCACCTATTTTTCATTCATTTAAACTCTCATGTTATTTCCTTTTTTTGTCCAAAATTAAACCATCAAAATTCTGGGAATTTTAATCACATTTTGCAGCCTACTCTCTTCAACATTTATACGTAAATTCATAGGGAAATTCGTAGATCATTTAATACGTTCTTAGGTGCATTTTTCATGGATTCATTTAGCCTAGAGATTATCATTCAAATCAGCCACATTTCAACTCATATGAACATCACAATTTAAATCAACATGTGTACATGAAATATAAAGAACTATCATGCCATTTCAAGTCTTAAACCATGACCAATAGCCACGGAAACACACCCAAACATACGTAGTTACATTTTCGGAAAACATCAACATAAGTCACATAATTCCGAACATACATATAAACACATAATCATCACGAAAACATGTTTCATCCCTAGTTTTCTACCAGCAAACCTAACCAACCTATGATTTAATGGGAGCTAGTGACAGGGACATGCAACGGGGAACAATCCTAGTTTTCGTAATAGATTCGTCTGAACCTTAAGGGTCTCTTGGGAAAGGGACCAAGAGAGAAGAGAACCCATACCTTTTTGACGTTCAAACCTCGACTTGCTTCCCAAAAACTTCTCCAAACACACGTCCAAGACTCAAAATTCAACACCCCACTCAACGGAAAACCTTCTCTTTGCCTACGTGATTGATTAACGTTTGTTTTTCTTATATTTTCGTGTGAGTTCTTCAAGTGTGAAGAACCTTAGTAAATTTTCTGTTCTTGAATGTTATTTGGCAGAGAGAAAGTGAAAAAAAAGAATGATAGAGACGTGAGAGAGGAGAGTTATCTTAGGCTTAAGAGTCTAGTTTAGGACTTAGTCAATTAAGGTTTTATTTAATTATTAAAAAACTGATTTCCTTTTATTTTAAATCAGCTAATAAATAATAAATATAAATTAATTACATTAATTTTCCAACTTAAATTAAAAACAACTTTAATTCATTGCTTCCACCTAGGTTCGAACCCGAGTGGAGCAAAACTTCACTTCAAGAGCCCAATTTCGGCCCTCTCTCCCCAAAATGCCCCTCCACCTTATTAATTAAATAATTAATTATATATTTAGGGTAATTACGATACTACCCTTAGCTTGGAAAAAGACCATTTTACCCCTAGACCCTCCAAACCTAAGATTTCCCCTTTTTAAGTCTGATAAAGACTCTTTCGAGTAAGTCTTCGTATTCGAGAGACGTACATGGTTGGACCGAACATATCCAAGCTCAAATAACTCCCCAAGTTAGTTGGCTTGACTGTAGCAAGGGTTCCGAGGTCTGGTTCTACGCGCATCAATCCGTGTGAACCCAGTCTAATCGTAGGCATTCTAGACACATTAAGCATTACTTAGCATCTCCATTTTTAGGGTTGTTACAACCCTTAATAGGAAGAATAGACTCAGGATCACCGATACACTTCTTAAGCATAGAAACATGGAAAACCGGATGAATCGAAGCCAATTCATTAGGGAGTTTCAACTCATAGGCAACCTGACCAATCTTTTGCAAGATTTAAAAAGGACCCACATAACGAGGAACTTCCCTTTCTTGCAAAATCTAACCACCCCTTTCACAGGTGAAATTTTCACCTTCTTCAAACTCTAAATCCATTCTCCAATGATCGGCATAAGAATTTTGCCGAGTATAGGCTGTTTGGAACCGGTTCCTCATGATACGAACTTTCTCCAAAGTCTTATAAATTGAATAATGACCAAGAAGCGAAGACTCACTACCTTCAAACAACCCAATAGGAGACCTACACCTCCTACCATACAAGGCTTCATAAGGATCCATAGATATGGATGAATGAAAACTATTATTCTAAGCAAACTCTACAACAGGCAAGTGTTTATCCCAAGTTCTGTTGAAATCAATGACATAAGCTCTAAACATATCCTCAAGGGTTTGAATAGTAAGCTCCACTTGACCATCCGTTTGGGGATGAAAAGCGGTGCTTAACTTTCTCTTGGTACCCAACCCTTCTTGGAATGACCTTCAAAACCTAGCTGTGAATTGTGCACCCCTATCCGATATTATGGATAGGAATACCATGGTGACACACAATTGCATCTATGAATATCTTTGCATAATCCTATGCCGAATAAGTAGATTTGACAGGAATAAAATAAGTTGATTTGGTGAGCCTATCCACAACAACCCATATGGAACATATTGCTTTTATGTCCGAGGCAAACATACCACAAATCCATATTGATGTCTTCCCACTTCCAAGTAGGAATTTTGATTTCTTGAAGTAGATCACCCGACTTTTGATGTTCGGCTTTCACATGTTGGCAATTTGGACACTTAGCAACAAATTCCGCTATGTCCTTTTACAAACCTTCCCACCAAAACACTTCCCTAAGGTTATGGTACATCTTTGTCGAACCCGGATGAATGGATTAACGGGAGCCATGAGCTTCATCAAGAATTCGGATCCTCAAACCATCTACATTCAAAACACACAACCTCTCTTGATTCCTCAAGACACCATCCCCCCATGAAGAATGACTCATAAGCTTACCATGAACCGATTTCATCAACTCCATTAATGGTTGATCAAGGTGTTATTTGTATTTCACCTCAACCATTAATGATGACTTGCCAAATTTGGATTAGGAAAGTCAGTGGACTTGCCAAATTTGGATTAGGAAAGTTAGTGAACTTTCCAAATTTGGATTAGGAAAGACAGCGAGCTTTCCAAATTTGGATTAGGAAAGTCATGCCATGAGAGTAACATGCATCATCATACTTATCATATTGCACACATCACATAAAACCTTACACATAGCACATATCATATAGCATACAGCACATAACAACTTTTATAACATTCATTCATATGCTATGAGACCTTGGAATCATGGACTTGGCATTAAGACTTTCCAAAATGAGGTCTCAACATATGGGACCTCAACTAGGGAGTCTTCATTTGCAAACACGGAGTATGCTTCATTCATTCATACGTACTTCATTTCATTTCGTTCATAGGCTAGTGTGAACACCAGTTATACCTAGGATGTGGTTTAAGACTTTCATCGGGTTTGCTGTGCAATGATCAAGAATAACCTAGTGTCATTACCTGAGTCTAGCTCACCTCTTGATTATCCTATCCTAACACCTTTGGTATCGTTCATTTCATTATGTGCTCATTTGACTGGCCTCATTCATTCATTGGGAACTTTAACTTTAACCGACATAGATCATGTGAGCATCATGAAATCCAGTGTCTCCCCACACCGAAAAGAGGTGGAATCACCGGCCAAGTGACCCAAAACATGCTAGCGTACATGGGAATTTAACCCCGCCAGATCCCTATATTGGCAGTATAGGTTCGAAGACCAGGAGATATAAGGAGACCCATACCCGGCAAGCCGGACAGTCTCATCTCATGAGAGTTACGTGAACCTCGCCCTTCCGAAAAAAGGCATCACCGCTCATAGCTAGTCTATCGGTGCTCAGTATAAAGTTCCATTACATTCAACTCATACGTCATGGAAGCTGGCTTCTAGTATGAGGACATCATAGATCAATAGATGATTTCTCATCTCATCATTAGTATTAAGTGTGTTAATCTCAATACTTTCATTAGAGTGTTCATAGAGACTGGTCTCTTCATTAACTTTACACTCTTAGGTGAGTACGTTTTGGTAACATTTACTTAGGCTCATTTGAGATTGTTCTCATCTTTTACATTAGCCTCATATCATGTTGTCACCACATTCATTAACATTAGCACATTTGCTCTTCATAATTACTCACCCCATTTTACGTGAATGTTCATTTCATCATATGCCAATACTTGGCCATTTGTGTGTTTCACACTCTTACTTAACCCTTCTAGGGTTTCGTCATTTCATTACATAATATCATTTCATCGTATGCCAATGCACTTGGCCATTTAGTGTGTTTTACACTCGTACTTAACCCTTCTAGGGTTACTTCATTTCATTACATACATCTTAGGTTCACTTATTTTTAAACGTATGCTAGACTTATGGGTCTATACATACAAGCCATGAGGCTTCATTCATAGTTCGTTAAGTGACTCATATCTTCCTAAGATTATGTAGTACAAGACTTATGTATCTTGTATATATGCCAAGATCTTGATTTCTATCTAGGTAGGTGGCATTATTCTTCAACATTTAATTCACGTATGACTTATGTATCAATACGGAAATTTGGGCAAGGGAACCCAAGTTCGAACCACTTGGACAATACTTACATTTTTCCTTGACTTTATTTTTAGTCTTCATGACATTGGGACCCTAGATCGAGCCCCAACATCAACATTCTATCTTTATTTTTCTCATTGGATTCTCCTCTTAATTGGCCGAAGGGTTGTGGGATCGAACCCCCACAACCCCTTTTTATTTTTCATTTAAAATTTGCATTGACCAATTCGCCTAGACAAAGAGGTTGTGGGATCAAACCCCCACAACCTCTTTTATTTTACTCTTTATTTTGCTGGGAATTGGGAGGTTGTGGATTCGAACCCCCACAGCCTCCTTAATTTATTTTTATATAAAACTTGCCTTAGCTTATGCGCAGACAGTGAGGTTGTGGGATCGTGCCCCCACAGCCTCACTTTATTTTCTTATTTAATTCCCATTCTCCCTTCCAGCCTTGAGGTCGTGGGTTCGATTCCCACGCCTCACACTTCATTTTTTTTAATTTTAATTCCCTTCATTCGCTGCCTGGAGGTCGTGGGTTCGATTCCCACGCCTCCCGTTTTATTTATTTAAATTGTTGCTCTCTCCTTTCTCAACCAGTAGACCCAATTTCGAATCCCCCCATCCCCTTTCCTTTTCGCGAATTTAAATTGTCACACGGGTGAGGTCACAGGTTCGAATCCTGGTGGCCTCACCCCTTTAAAATTCATTAAAATTTCCAGATTTCTTCACTAAACTTTAGCCTAAACTAAAATTGTATTTTTGGCTGTACACTTGATCATTTTCTTAACTTATTTTCATCAACATTTCCACTTGAAAACTTGGGAAGATTCATGGTTCGTTTAACACTTTTTGTGGTGTTTTTCATGGATTCGTTTAGCCAAACTATTGACACTCAAATCAGCCCCACTTCTATTTTAATGAACATCACGATTTACATAGGTTTATACACGTAAAATGACAACCAAAACATTATCAAACTTGAAGCCTAAATCGAAACCTCATTCGCAGTGCATTCACAGTAACCTTTTCGCACATACACACTTGCACAAACTTTCGAATACATGGTTGTCTTTCCTACGATTTCAAGTATACAATCAAAATCATGTTCATCACGAATCATAACATACCTAAATCTACCAACAATCATACCCAACCTACGATTCATTGGGAGCTAGTGACAGGGGCATGCAAAAGGGGAAACAATCCTAGTTTTCGAATGAACAATATGAACCTTAAGAGGTCTCTTGGGAAAGGGACCAAGAGAGAATAAAACCCATACCTTATTTCGACGTTCAAAACTTGAAGTTGCTGCCCAAAAACTCCACTCAAGAACGCATCTAAGCCTCCTCAATATCGACTCTACTCGAATGACAACCTCCCTTAGCCTTGTGTGCGATTAACGTTTGTTTTGTTGTGATTTCGTGTGAGTTCTTCAAGTGTGAAGAACATGGTTTATTTTTCTGCTTTTGTATCTTGTTTTGGCAGAGAAATGTCGTGTGAAAGAATGGGAGCGATTGAGCGTGAGAGTTGAGAGATAGACATGAGAGAGTGGGAGTTATATTAGGCTTAGGAGTCTAGTTTAGGACTTAGTCAAATAAGGTTTAGTTAATTAATAAAAATCTGATTTTTATTTTATTTTAAATCAGCTAATGAATAATAATTATTAATTAATTACATTAATTCAATAGCTTAAGTAAAAATCACATAAATTCATTGCTTCCACCAAGGTTCGAACCCGGGTGGAGCAAGACTTAACTTCAACAGCTCAATTTCGGCTATGTCTCCCCAATTTGCCCCTCCACCTTATTAAATAAATAATTAATTATATATTTAGGGTAATTACGATACTACCCTTATCCAGGAAAAAGACCATTTTACCCCTATACCCTTCAAACCTAAGATTTCCTCTTTTTAAGTCCGGTAAAGACTCGTTCGAGTAAATCTTCGTATTCGAGAGCCCTATATGGTTGGACCTAACCTTTCCAAGCTCAACTAACTCCCCAAGTTAGTTGGCTTGACTGTAGCAAGGGTTCTGAGGTCTGGTTCTACGCGCATCAATCCGTTTGAACCCTGGTCTAATCGTAGGCATTCTTGACACATTCAGCATTTCTTATCTTATTCATTTTTAGGGTTGTTACACTAGCTATGAGAGGTTATGCCTTCTTTTGGGAAGGGCGGAGGTTCACGTAACTCTAATGAGATAAGACTGTCCGGATTGTCGGGTATGGGTCTCCTTATATCTCCTAGTCTTCGAACCTCTACTGCCAATATAGCCATCTGGCGGGGTTCAATTCCCATGTACGCTAGCATGTTTTGGGTCACTTTGGCCGGTGATTCCACCTCTTTTCGGTGTGGGGGAGACACTGGATTTCATGATGCTCACATGATCTATGTCGGTTAAAGTTAAAGTTCCCAATGAATGAATGAGGCCAGCCTCAAATGATGCACATAATGAAATGAATGATACCAAAGGTGTTAGGATAGGATAATCGAGAGGTGATCTAGACTCAAGTAATGACACTAGGTTATTCTTGATCATTGCACAGCAAACCCGATGAAAGTCTTAAACTACATCCTAGGTATAGCTGGTGTTCACAATACCCTATGAACGAAATAAAATGAAGTACGTATGTATGAATGAAGCAGACTCTGTGTTTGCTAATGAAGACTCCCTAGTTGAGGTACCATATGTTGAGCCCTCATTTTGGAAAGTCTTAATGTCAAGTCCATGATTCCAAGGTCTCATGGCATATGAATGAATGTTATAAAAGATGTTATGTGCTATATGATATATGATATGTGTTATGTGTAAGATGTTATGTGTTGTGTGCAATATGATAAGTATGATGATGCATGTTACTCTCATGGCATGACTTTCCTAATCCAAATTTGGAAAGATCACTGACTTTCCTAATCCAAATTTGGAAAGCTCACTGACTTTCCTAATCCAAATTTGGAAAGTTCACTAACTTTCCTATTCCCAATTTGGCAAGTCCACTGACTTGACTTTCCATAATCATGTTGTTAGGAAAGAGATATTCTTCCTCATGCATGTCCTTGGTGTATGCTTGCATATACCCATACTTAGTACAAGTGTGTACTAATCCCATACAACTCTATATTTTTAGGTGCAGGCACAGGTTGACGTTGTAGGTATCCGGACGTGGAGCTTTCATCCGGACTTGGTGGGCCCTCATGCTTTCGAGGAAGTCTACCGTTATTATCTAGTTTAGATGTAGGGTTTAGCTAGTGGAGCATGATTCACTAGTGTTTCTTTCCACTTTCATTTTAGAATTTTTATTGGTGCCGTTTCGGCGAAAATACATTTAATGCAATTATGAATTGTTTCTTTCATTTGATTATCTCTATATTGGATGGTTGATTTTTGAACGCCCATGATGTTAAGTTTAAAATGTTTAGCATGAAATAAGAAAATAAAAAGTTCAAATTTTCCATTAAAATTAATCTAGATGAAGTAAGAATGACGTATGTAGGCTTGTCTGCGACCTCTGAGAGGTCAACGACGCCGGTCTCGTCTGGGGTCTAGATTCCGGTCGTGACACTCTAGGCAGAACCAAGGGAAATTAAGGAGAAGAAATTAAAGTGGGGCTATGGGGGTTAGAACCCACACCCACTCGTCCAAAAGGAGAGGAATTAACAGAAAAGAAAAAAAAGGAAATGAGGTTGTGGGGGTTCGATCCCACATCCTCTCAGTCCCATTGAGCAAAAAATTAAGAGAAAAATTAAGGGAAAAATAAAATGAAGGCGTTGGGGCTCTATCTTGGGTCCCCAAGCCGTATGGATCAAACCAAAATGAATAAAAATGTAAGTGTTGTCCAAGGGATTCAAAATCGGGTTCCCTTGCCCAAATTTCGTATTGATACATAAGTCATACGTGAATAAATGTTCAAAAATAATGTTGCCTACATAGATCGAAATCGAGATCTTGGCATACTTACAAGATGCATAAGTCTTGTACCACATAATCTTAGGAAGATATGAATCACTTAAACGAACTATGAATGAAGCCTCATGGCTTGTATGTATAGACCAATAAGTCTAGCATACGTTTAAAGTAAGTGAACCTAAGATGTATGTAACAAAATGATGAAACTCTAGAGGGGTTAAGTAAGAGTGTGAAACGCACTAAATGGCCAAGTGCATTGGCATATGATGAAATAAACATTCACGTAAAAAGGGGTGAGTAAATATGAAGAGAAAACGTGCTAAAGTTAATGAATGTGGTGACAACATGATAAGAGGCTAATGTGAAAGATGACAGCAATCTCAAATGAGCCTAAGTAAATATTACCAAAACGTACTCACCTATGGGAGTGTAAAGTTAATGAAGAGACCATTCTCTATGAACACTCTAATTAAAGTATTGAGAATAATGTATAATTAATACTAATGATGAGATGAGAAATCATCTATTGAGCTATGATGTCCTCATACTAGAATCCAGCTTCCATGACGTATGAGTTGAATGTAATGGAACTTTATACTGAGCACCGATAGACTAGCTATGAGCGGTGATGACTTCTTTCTGGAAGGGCGGAGGTTCACGTAACTCTAATGAGATGATACTGTCCGACATGCCAGGTATGGGTCTCCTTATATCTCCTAGTCTCCCACATATACTGCCAATATAGGGTTCTGGCGGGGTTCAATTCCCATGTACGCTAGCATGTTTTGGGTCACTTTGGCCGGTGATTTCACCTCTTTTCAGTGTGGGGGAGACACTGGATTTCATGATGCTCACATGATCTATGTCGGTTAAAGTTAAAGTTTCCAATGAATGAACGAGGCCAGCCTCAAATAAAGCACATAATGAAATGAACGATACCAAAGGTGTTAGGGTAGGATAATCAAGAGGTGAGCTAGATTTAAGTAATGACACAAGGTCATTCTTGATCATTGTACAACGAACCCGATGAAAGTCTTAAACTATATCCTAGGTATAGCTGGTTCTTACACTAGCGTATGAATGAAATGAAATGAAGTGCGTATGAATGAATGAAGCAGACTCTGTGTTTGCTAATGAAGTCCCTAGTTGAGGTCCCATATGTTGAGCCCTCATTTTGGGAAGTCTTAATGACAAGTACTTGATTCCAAGGTCTCATGGCATATGAACGAATGATATGAAATATGTTATGTGCTATATGCAATATGTAATGTGCTATGTGTAAGGTGTTATGTGCTGTGTGCAATATGATACGTATGATGATTCATGTTACTCTCATGGCATGACTTTCCTAATCTAATTTGGCGAGTCCACTGACTTTCCAAATCCAAATTTGACAGGTCCACTAACTTTCCTAATCCAAATTTGGCAAGTCTACTGACTTGACTTTCCATAAATCATGTTGTTAGGAAAGAGCTATTCTTACTCATGCATGTACTTGGTGTGTGCTTGCATATACCCATACTTAGTACAAGTGTGTACTAATCCCATACAACTCTACATTTTTAGGTGCAGGTACAGATTGACGTTAGAGCTTACAGCACGACGTTGCAGCTATCTAGACGTGGAGCTTTCATCAGGATTTGGTAGGCCCTCATTCTTTCGAGGATGTCTACTGTTATTATCTAGCTTAGCTGTAGGCTTTAGCTAGTGGAGTATGTTCCACTAGTGTTTATTTCCTGTTTTATTTTAGACATTGTATTGGTGCCATTTTGGCAAGTATACACTTAATGCAGTATTGAACTATTTCTTTCAGTTGATGATCTTAATGTTAGATGGTTGATTATAAACGTATATGAATTTAAGTAGAATGACATACATGCATGTTAAGGGAAAAAAAGTTCAAATTTTCCGCTAAAATTAACCTAGATGAAGTAAGAATGACGTATGTAGGCTTGTCTGCGACCTCTGAGAGGTCAACGACGCCGGTCTCGTCTGGGGTCTAAACTCCGATCTTGACAATCTAAGTCATTTTCGAAACCTTACATTCTCCCCCACTTGGACAACATTCGTCCTCGAATGACACTTGCCATTCTCCGAACACTTTCAAGAATAGAGAATTGACATAGAAACACATAACAAAAACATATAACTCACAATCAAGGAGAAAACATCAATTTCACATAATGAAGAGATTCACAACACAACAAGAAACTAGAATAGATTCTATAACTGATCATGCTATAAAACTCACATCCTTCATTCCAAAAAGTAAGAACTCATTTTATACTCACTAATATACTCATATACATCAGTTCTAACCACATAACAACAATTTTAGACCAAAGAATCAATTAGTCAATATTTTGAAAAATCTCACAGTGAACTGGCAGTGCATTACAATGAAGGGTGCAACTTTTTCAAAAATGCAATTTTAAGTAATTTCATGATATAGACATGCTAATATGCAAAGTAACATCATATTAACACCTTCTACACATAATCATGGCTTCATAACATACATAATACAAGAAGTTAATGAAATTCAATTTCAACCAATCATGCATATCATAAGTAGAACGTTTGAAACTCATTTTCCAGAAAAGACTCCTATACAATCAAGTTACTAAGAACTCTTTGTATTAGGCTTGAGTAAACACACAATTAAAGGTTAAAGGGTACCTCACTCCCAACAACCATACTTCTTCACCATACTCCACCACTTAGGAGAAACCCATTCTAAGGTCAACATAACTTCTACCTCAAGGAACTCTCTTAAGGCACGTTAAACCTTACTAATTCTTCCTCACACAAAGTCTAGATCATGAAAACTAAAGACTCTGAAAGGTTCAACCATATAACCATGACACCCCCTTATTAGGAGAAACTCACCATTACTCTTTCAAATCTCTTCAACTTACTTCTATGGTTGGGTCTCAACCAACTTCAAACCACCTCAACAACCACTCCTTCACATTTCTAACTCTATACCTTACCATTCTTGCAAACTATACTACCTTTAAAAGGCAACCAAACCAACCTAGGGTCATCAACACCATCTTTCACACCTCACCTAACAAGCCACATCTCATCTTTTCTCTCCCTCAACCCAAACTTCATAAAGTCACACTCACGTGAGAAAACACATAAGGGAAACAAAGACACCATATATAAGGCTCTTAGACACGATTAGATGAATGAAGATGTGAAACTTTTCCTAGCACCCAATAATCTCCTATTGAAATAGTGGCGCGCTTCACATTATAAACAAGACTCTACTAGATGTGGTTCATAAGACAACTATGACACTCCCAAACCTTATGCTCTGATACCAAGCTTGTCACGACCCTCAAGTACACCCAAGAAGTTAGAGTATCCTTGAGTACATCACACGGAAAATGAGACTTCAAGAAGTCTCATCTAAGCCTCTGGTACCATTCATTGCATAATAACATACTAAAATGAGTAAGAATTTAAAACTTTCTTCACACACGAAGAACTCTTTTCATAAACAATATGCAAACGGAAAACTTTCATTAAAACATTAAACATTTACAATAACCTCTTGAACCATATAAACTTTAGAGTATACAACACGTGGGACTAAGCCCATACAAGACAAAAAGTAAAGACTTAAGACATAACGGATCATGTGGATATTGTCCTCAGATCGATAAGGACTCACCAATACTTCATCTTCAACCCTTAGAAACATATTCATACTTCATGGCACATCAATACTTCTACTTCCTTACACTTTAGTCAAAAAGGGAAAAGCAGGGGTTAGCACATTAGATGTACTAAGTATGGAAGCCATGCAAAAACCATGAAAAAGGGACATTTAGCCAATAACATGCTTTTGATGAATTTTTAGTTAAACATCATATTATAATCATAAGAACAACAATTATCACTTTACAAATAAATAATAAAATCATTTAAACAATTATCATAATTTTAGAGTTCACATTCCAGTGAACCACTTCACTGTACAGTGACATTCCTACACTGTTACAGTGAAGTGCTTAACCTTCACATTATGATCTTCTAACATGTAATCATCCCACTAAAAGCTATCCTAAGACTCACTTAAGTCACATAAAGAGAGACCGCCCATACACCCTCTAAAAGCATGCGTAAACGATCCTTAAGACTTCTTAGAATGAGACAAATACACACTTAACATACATCAAACACATAAACATGAGATCCTCCTACCAAAGGTGAATTCCAAGGTTCACTTGGGTGAGTGTGGAGCGACCGCCCATACAATACCTATCACACACACACAAGGAATCCTATAGACTACCTAAGATAGAATCATCTCACTTAATACCATCACATATATTAATATGACATTCTCCCTTTCAAAGTTTATCAGAAGACCTACTCAATTACCTCAAGATGAGAATGTCCATAATTGACCTCTTCAAGATTACCTAAGTATTCCTTAAGACTTACCTAGATTAGAATCATTTCCACATAATCAAACATATTCATTAACTAGAATCATTATTAAGACTTATCTAAGTAAGAGATGGAGTGACCATTCCTATACCCCCATCATACCTTAACTAGACAACCCTTAACTACTCTAGATAATAACTTATTCATTTAACATGCTTTCTTAACTTAAGTCATTACATTACTTAGTTCATTTAAGAGACATTCATCACATAAGGACATTCAAGTAATGGTCTTGGAGAAGACCTAGGGACTCTTACTAACATCTTCAGAGCCTATTGTGCAATGTCAAGATAGCGTCTCATACCACCATCTAAACCTCATAGTACTTCTCTAATGCTAATAGGTATACCATATGATGAGAATAGGCAATAACCGACATAGACCATGGTAGCAAATCATGGAATCCGGAGTTCTATCCTAGTCCGATGAGGTTGTTCTACTTGCCAATGGTAGAACATAGACACATCCCATTTAGGCACATTGTTAAGGAATATGAAGGGTATTCTTTGTACTCTAGCCTCATTCTTTAAGTAGAGCTACTTCCCCTTGCCATACTCACTCGGTGCTAGCCTTCGTTCTCATAGATTAATTCACATTAAGGTTCATACAAATGGGTCCCATATCAAGTTCATGACCCAATAAAATGTACCCTACCAAAGCAAGGTCCACTAGGGCTATCTCACTAATGCGACAAGAAGATCATCATGACTTTCCCATGTATTGATATGATGCCATTACAGCCAATCAATCTGAAGTCCATCATCCATAACATGAAGGATACCATTACGGCATACGGCTTCAAGTTTCATAACCTTACTTCTAGGTTCAAGGTTTCACATAAATGACCTTCTTATCATCATTCAAGGTATTACATAGCATTAATACATTCAAGACTAATACGCTTTATCTTCCTAATTCAATACATCACATATTCATATTCATACATGCATTAAGTAAGGGACACAAGTCTACCTAGACAAGACACAACATACTCCACTTTAGTCATATGGCATAACATTCTTTAAACCTTTAGGAATGACCCTTAACATCCTTTAGTCAACCTATTCATTGCCTTAACATCATCAACATAATCATTATATACTCATATAGCCAAGTTAGGAACAACCATGTATCAATTCTAAGACTACACATATAAGCACATAGTCACAGTATAACATGATCACCTAATAACTTCAATAAGAGAACACATACTTCCGCATTACTTTACATATAGGTAGATATGATCATACTTCACATAATCAACTACACAAATTAACATATTACTTCAAGTAGTTCCGACAAGTCCATGATCATCAATATATTTAAAATAACGCCGACAAGGCCACATCAATACACATAACACCGCCTCCATAAGTGGACCATTCCAATCACATATAATCCAAGAGTTAAATTACAATAGCTATACATAATAATAAAAGAGTTAGGTCAGCATACCACCCACTGGATCTCACCACTTCAATCCAAACCTAAATCATACAATTCAATATCAGAAGGCCCTTACCCATGGCCATGAACATCAATTCACAGCATAAATCATAATACTCAATGAATCTAAGGTAATTCAATATATATTTATCAATCTAAGACAAGTTAGATATCAATTGAATATAATCCTTACATCATTAGAAAGCCCATAGAAAACTACACCAGAATTTATATGCATTAAGTTCATATCAATTCAATAAGCTTAATAGTCAATAGATCTAAGAGTATTCATTACTCAATTAATCAAATTGAAACAGCCTATACATCATACATACATAATCTATACATGAATCAAAAGCCCATAACAATCTACACATGAATTCATTAATCTCAAAGCATAATCAATTCACCCATATTTTAGTGAAAATTAGAGAATTGAGAATATCAAGGGTTCAAGCAGAATTTCTTTATAAAACATCAATTATACATCAATAACATCATATCTTAAGCTTTGAAAATGTTTCATGCAAGAACCCATGATTTAGAGTAGAAATTGGACTTTTTCATCTTTTTGAAATCCTTTGAAAATCATCTTTGAAATTGGCTCTAAGGTGATAGAAAGACTTAGATGAAGTACTCCCATACCTTATTTCAAGAACCCAATGCTAATTGAAGAAGAAACTCCATTGAAGACCAATCTTCAAGCTTCATCTTCACTTTGAACTCTCATGGAGGGTTTTTGGAGAAACTTTTGGAGGGAATGTGTTTTGATCTTAGTGTTAGGTTTTAATTGAGAGTTTAATGACTTATATACTCTTAAAATACCCATAAACAATCAAATCAACCGTCCAAAGACTTATAGGGGCATGGGGTGAATTTACAACTTCACCCCTTAACTTAATAGAAAACTAGCAGGGAACAGACAGCACCATCGATGAGACCATCGACGGTCAATGGTCTCACCCACGTCCCGTCGATGGGGTCTTGTTGGTTGCACCTGAAACCTCCTAAGTTACGGACAGCTTGCCCCCATCGACGCCCCACATCGACGGTCCATCTGTCAGACCACGCCCCGTCGATGGGTTCTCGTGGTTTTATTCCGAGACTCCTCAACCTGCAGGCATGTTGGATCCATCGACGAGACCCATCGACGGGCCGTCGCCTGGTCGACCGGCTGCCGTTTGGGCCATTGGTTGGACACTGCCTGGCAGTGTTGAGATCTAGGTTGGGGTCCTTTTCTAGGGCCCCTTGCTGGTCCTACATGGAGTCGTACCTGGACGTTTTCAACTCAAACATGTACGTATACAAGTTTAGGACCTACCAAATGAGTTTTCATCTAAAACGAACACGTAAAACTCGACGAAACATGCTTAGACACAGAAGGTTGTTTCAAGGCATAACTTTCGAACTTCATGGACGTTCTTGGACGTTTTACCTCCAATCTTCACGAAACTTTACACACTTCCTATATACACCATATAAACTCATTTGTTGACCATATAAGCTCATGCATCACACATAATCGCATAGAACCACATATGAGGCACTTAGGTGACTTAGTCGTTGAACGTCTTGGTCGTCCCTTGATGTTTGACTTACAATGCACCTAAACGCTTAGCTATTGCATCAATAATACTTTATAGACCAATTTAGGACCTTAGACCATCATGAAAAGCACGTTAGGCTCTAGATTCACCTAAGTCATTTACGAGATCTTACAATCACACACCCTAAACCCACTCGGGATGCATCACAATACACAACGAAGCCCTTTGTACCGTCCGGTAAAGTCAACACCTGAGCGGAGGTAAGCCTATCTTTCAAGATTAGGAAGCTCCTCTCCTATTCCTTTGACTACTCAAATATCTTACTCTTTTATGTCAAAGTATTCAAGGGAGATGCAATGGACGCTAGACCCAAGAAACTCCTAATTTCTGTTGGAGTCAATACTCTAGGCCAATTTCTCACCGCCTCCGTTTTCTTTGGATCAACCTCAACTCCCTCACTACAGATGATATGAACAAGAAACGCCACCGAACTCAACCAAAACTCACATTTTCTATACTTGGAAAACAATTGATGTTCTCAAATTACTCATGTGTTCACCCTTATTTTTTGAATATACCAAGATGTCGTCAATGAAGACAATAAAAAATAAATCTAGGTAACTTCGAAATACCCTATTCAAAAGATCCATAAATGTCGTCGGGGCATTAGTGAGACCAAAGGACATTACTAAGAACTCATAGTGACCATATCTAGTATGAAATGTCAATTTTGGTATATCCTCACCCCTCACCCTAAGGTTGTGATACCCCGATCTCAAGTCAATCTTAGAAAAGTAGCTTGCCCCTTCGAGTTGTTCAAACAAGTCGTCAATCCGAGGGAGAGGAGACTTGTCCTTAATAGTGACTTTATTGAGTTGGCAATAATCAATACACATTCTAAGGGAACCATCATTTTTCTTCAAAACAAAACTGGAGCACCCCATTGAGAAAATACTAGGTCTAATGAAGCTTTTGTCTAGTAGATCTTTGAGTTGAGCCTTCAATTCTATTTATTCGGACGAAGCCATCCGATAAGGAGGAATTGAGATGGGATTCGTATCTGGTAACAAGTCGATACCAAAATCAATTTCCCATTCGGGAGGAACACCGGGAAGATCATTAGGAAAGACCTCTGAAAATTCCCTCACTACGGGGACCGACTCAATGGGAGGAATTTCGGAGTCTAAATCTTGGACTCTTACTATATGATAGAAGCACCCTTTAGAGATCATTTTACAAGCCTTAAGACAAGAGATGATACAACCTATAGGAAATGAATATCCCCCCTTCCACTCTAAAAAGGGCTCATTTGTAAAGTTAAACTTCACCACCCTCGTCTATAATCAATAGAGGCAAAGCAAGCATGCAACCAATACATACCCAATATGATATCAAAATCAATCATATCAAGTTCTACTAGTTCAATATAAGTAACTCTATAAGGCATCATTATAAGACAATTTCTATACACCCTTTTTGCAACAACCGACTCACCCACCGGGGTAGACACCATAAAAGGTTCATTCAAGATATCGGGCAAAATGTCAAACTTTTTAGCTACTAGAGGAGTAACAAATGACAAGGTAGAACCGGGATCAAGTAAAGAATATACATCAATTGAGAATACTTTCAACATACCTGTCACCATATCAGGAGAAGTCTCTTGCTCACCTCTAGAGCGGAGAGAATAAAAGCGATTCTTCTTTGGAGCATCATTAGAACCACTTGCTTGTCCACTCTCCTTGTCTTGCCCCTTCACATTTGGGCAATATTGAACCTTGTGCCCACTTTTACCACAACCAAAACAATTATCCGTCCCCTTAAGACAATCACCATAATGCTTCTTGCCACACTTTCTACAAGTTGGCTTCTTGTTTTGTGAGCTAGTATCTCTTCCCTTTTAAGGCTCAGGGTTAGACACACTACCATCACGAGTTTTTGGGAACTTGATAGGAACTTTACTGGAAAACCTCTTCTTGAACTTAGGCTTGTCTTGTATATCAAGCCTACCCTTTGAAGAACTACTTTCAAAACATCTTGCCCTCTTCGAATCCCTACTCTTCCTCTTAGACCTTGCCTCTTCCACTTGTTGAGAATGAACCATAAGACGAGAAATGTTCATATTATCATGTAGCATGTCCGAATGACACTCCTCTTGCTAGTCATTCGACACTCCCGTCAGAAAATGGCTCATTTCATCCCTAGGATCGGATATAAAAGAAGGAGCATACTTTGACAATTTAGTGTATTTCAAAGAGTATTCAAGTACACTTATACCTTCTTGACGAAGGTTGATGAACTCCACCACTTTGGCTTCCCTCTTCTCCATAGGAAAGAAACAAACAAGAAAAGACTTCTTTAAAACTTCACAAGTCATCGGTTCACCCCTTAGAGGCCTATTGTCTCTCCATTGAACGTACCAAGCTTGGGCCACATCCTTTAGTTGATAAGTGGCTAACTCGGCGTTTTCACTAGTAGTCAACCCCATAGCATTAAAGGATCTTGTAGATTTCATCAATGAACTCTTGGGGGTCTTCTTCAACCTTAGACCCATAGAAAGTAGGATGATTCGTTCTAGTGAAATCCCTCAAATGAGAGGCCATGGTTCCAAATTGTTGGTTTGCTTGGGGTACAACCTTCCGATTAGCTTGGACCGTCATGGCTTGAACTTGGGCAGTGGCGGCTTGTGCTTGGGTAGTAATTTATTGGGCCATGTGGATAAGAGCAGCCCTTATGTCACCATATGTCAAAGGAGGAGGATTGACCTGGGCTTGGTCATCATTGACTTCTTCTTCAAGAGAAGGGACTTGATCACCACGTGGAGGAACTCCCACATTGGCAATATCTTCCTCAAGTCTTCGTTCTGCGTTCCTTCAGTATTCATTGCCTATAATCACAATAAAAGGATTAGATGCTAAACGCACGTAGAGTTAAACTCTAGAGGCACCATATTGGAATTCGAAGAAAGTGAGAGTTTCCTAAGAAGAAAATATGTTCCTTTCCATAAGTATGGCGCGATTCACAATTATGAGTAAGAATCTACATAGACGTGGTTGAGAGAGACATCGACTAAAATATATTCAAAACCACATGTTGTGATACCAAGTTTCTCACATCCGGGGAACACCCCCTAGACGTAACCGGCGTCGTCATCCTCTTTGAGGACTAAGACTAGCCTCTTAGCTTACATCATTACATTCATAGATCAAAATGCAAAAAATTTAAAACTTTTCATTACTTCTACATTGAGGTTTACATAGACCTCTACATCCACATAATAGTTATATCGAGTATACATAGACCCTTCACATAGGAAGATTACTTAGTCTTCTACTTTTCTTGCACATAGATATATAAAATATAACATAGTGTAAAATGGATGTCTCATCACATAACCATCTAACAAGAGTATACCAATTTGGGCCTAGCCCATAAATCAATATAATAAAGACACATATAGGCTATACAATGTTTAGTACTCAAATGAATGGAAAGAACATAAGAGTCTTAAAACTAAAACAACTTCATAAGCTTGATATTGGCATTACCCTCGGAAAGTGAGGACCTACCCAACTTGGATGATTGAGAATTCCAAGTCTTCTTCAAAGTCGTCTCAAAGCACTTCAACGACAGGAACCTAAAATGATAAGGAAAAAGGGAGAAAATGGGTTAGTACACAACTTGTACTTAGTATGAGACCATGTGCACACATATTATGAAATCATGCTAAAATGGGACATTTCAATAAAAACATGCTCGTTTTACCTTTAGAAAGCCTTATGAATACTCAATAAGACCATTCCAATCAATAAGATATATTCATTAAGTCAAAAGCATGTACATCACAAGACCAAAAATCCTAAGTCTAGTCATGCCGACACACATACCACATAGTTGAATGCTTTAGTCATCAAGCATAGATAAGAGTTCATTTCAACATAACCAAATCAAGACAATTACCCATGAACCCTCTAAGTCAATAAGTGCAATGATCAAGCAAAGCCCCATAACCTTACTCAATCAAGTAACTCAACAAGAACCATGACTAACATCTAACTTCATATAGCATATCATTTAAGACTACATATCATCACACTTTTGACATAAAGAGCAAACACATATTCATAAGTGGAACCAACCATCATGTAGTGTCATCAATGTGCAAGATCATAATATACATAGCATGTACAATTATAAGCATATTCATGTATAAGAATATCCTCCTAAGACTTCCTTCAGGCTAACTAGTGCAATGTTTATGTAGAGTCCATACCCTACTGACTAAGTTAAACCTTAGGTCATCCTAGTTAGAGTTCATTCATTTATTCATTTTCCTTTTAGGAAAATCTTGCCTAACCGACATAGACCACATGAGCTAATGTGGAATCCGTGTCATGGAACCTACACCGAAGAAGGTGGACTACTTGCCAAGGTAGTACCAAACATGAAACATAGCAGCTACGTGGATCCACTATCTAGTATTCCTATGGTGGGAAACATACTTCAAGAGCTAGGAGATATAGTTGGTAAGTCTTATGCTACATGCAATATAGTCTCAATCTCAAGAGTACATTAGTGGATCCTACCTTCTCTATGTGGGAAGGGACACTCCTCACTCTAGTTCACTCGGTGCTAAGGTAGAAATTCCTTTTGAAATATCTTTAATGTATTATTAATCATAACTTTTGGTCAGATGGTCTAACCCTTGTAATCGTCATCATCATAACTCACTATATTACATGACTATAATCCTTTCATTACAACTCATATAAGTGAGGTTAGCACATTTACACATTTACATCATGATAAGGGACGCTGGTAATTTATCACCATCCTTATATCATTTACATCTTAGACAACACCTTACAAACCATAGTCAAGACAATTTCAATCAACATTATACCAACCCTATCAATCCTAATACAATGTAACATCATCACTCAATCAAGTAACCACAATTGAAGTAAAGAATAGGATCACAAGACTTAACAAGTCTCTTCATAATCCATCATCAAGGTCTTACCATCAACCTTAACTCAACCAAATAATGGTGTAATATCATCAAACACAATAACCACATGATACAGGCCATTGAATCACTACTTCATAATCATCACTAGTTCATGCTTAAGATTAAGACTTAGGTCAAATTCATAAATGTTTCATCACTAGATCAATTAATCAAAACTAGCATGATAGGACTAGAATTCATACTTATCTATTAATAATGAATACAATAACATATCTATAGTAATCAACCCAATACCAAGTAATTGAACCAACATTATACAATTCATATCAAGAATCACACCCTAGGGTTAGGGAAAAAAGGTCATCTTCTACAAACTAGACCAATCCCTCAAGTAATAACATAATTAAGTTATATTACATGAATAATATTCATATAAATCCAAAAAAACCATAAAACAAGTAATTCACAAGATATATTTCGAGATTGGAAAATCCCCCTGAATCCCATACGTATGAAACCAATTTGATGGAACCCTTTGGGAAGAAGTACCAAAGGTGAAAGGAATCCCATACCTTGTTGTTTAGAAAGATTTTGGAAGGTGATTTGAATCACTCTATAAACCCCTTTTAATTTGACCTTCTATGGAGTTCTTCAACTTGAGAGAGAGAATACATAAGGAGGAGAGTTTTGGGTTTTGCAAATTCTGAGAGCTTAGGTTAGTCTAATTAGCTTAGGGTATATATATAGGTTGTTAATTAACTTAATTAGACCTCCCCTAACCCCTAATTAAACTCCTAACTAAGCCAACTAATTGAATGAATTAAATCAAAACGTGTAGAAAAACAAAGACCCCATAAACAGAAGTCCGACCCACTCTCCGTTTGTCAATCGATGGACCAAGGACCAACCGTCCTGTTGGTCACTCGTTAAGTTTATAGATTATGCAAAACAATCTCTTCTTGAATTTGTCTAAGTGTTCATCGACTTTGGCCATCGATGCCCCATCGATTGACACACGCCTCGTCGATTGCACTCGTTTGTGCACACTGCCTTTTTGCAGCTTCTTGCCAAAATGCAAGAGTCCTCCTCAAGGTCCCTTGGTTGGTACTTGGGGTGTCGTTCCCGGACGTTTCGACTATGAATTAACTTTAATGCGTGTTTACACCCTTCCACCAATTTTCATTATTTTCCGACTCTTAAAACTCAGTCAAATAGGCTAAGGCACGCTAGTACCTCATTGAACTAGTTTTGAGACGTCATGGACGTTCCTTGACGTTTTGGTTTCTAGACCTCATAAATGACTAAGATACATTATAATAGACCTTAAAACAGTGTCTAAACCTTTTGACACCTATGTTTGACTCTAGAACACGTCTTTGATTTTCAAAGTGTTATACTTCACTCTTGTGAATACATTCCCCAAGAGGTTCATTCAAAGTTGATTTCTAAATCACCAATTCCAAGGGTTTTTCTCTACAAATGGATTTTCTTATAAACTTGAAATTGATGATTGATTATGACTAATTTTGATTACCTAAGGCTAATTAAGTGTATATTGTTCAGTATCTAATGTTGAGTAAGTGGAATTTTGTATGATCCATGTCCTTTCCCCAAATCTTTGACCTTTCTTATGAATTGATGATAATTGATGAATGTATTGATTATTAGGCTTGTGTTAACCATGCTATTTCATTCATGGACTGCATATTATCATGTATTGTTTGGATTGGATCTATTTCTTTAAGAATTCATGGATGAATCATTTTCCCTAACTCTAGTTATGAATTTGACTTGTAGATTATTAGGGTTGTTGGAATTGAGAATTTTATTGTTTAATTCACTATATTATGATGAGAGTGACTGAATTATTTGATAATTGTGATGAATTGAGGGCAAGATATTGAAGGAGGCTTTGGAACCTATTTCATAAGACTTCTATGATTATGAGTTTTCTACATTAACTATGTTAGTCTATTCTTGTTGATGATATTCAATTGGAGTATACTTATGTGAATAGAATAGGAAGATGATGATATGATGATTATAATAACATGTTACAAATCTTTTGAATGTGAAATCATGGTAAGAGTTATATGATACAAGGGTGAAGATGATTCTCTTGTGTGCCTTATATGATATGACTATGATGTGTTGATATCACTAATAATAGGTTGTGATGAAAGAAAGTTCTCATCCTGTACCAAATGAGATAATGACATAATTATATAGGGGTTAGTCTCATATAGCCTATATTAAGGTTGATCATTAAGATTGACTAAAAGGTATTTCAAAAAAAGGACTTTATCTTATCACCGAGTGAACTAGATATGAGATGTGTCCTTTCCCAATGTGGGAAGGTAGGTTCAAAATGGTTCTCATGAGATGGACATTATAATGCAATGTGCATAAATAGGTTCTCTAGTATTTATCTTAGTTCTGGAACTATGTTTACTTCATAGGAATACTAGCTAGTGGATCCACCTAGAATACTATGTTCATGTTTTGTTCTACCTTGGCAAGCAGAGAACCTTCTATTGGTGTAGGGTTTCATGACACCGGATTCCGTGTTTAGCTCACATGGTCTATTGTTGGTTAAGGCGATTGCTCCCAAAAGTACAATGAATGAGTGAAGTAATGAAAATGAACATTAACGAGGGTGAATTTAGGGGTTCTACTTAGTGTAGTTAGGGGTATGGGACTCTACCTATGAATTGCACAAGTTAGCCTTGAGGGAATTCCTAGGAGGTTATTCTTATGTTCTTATGTTCTTATGTGCTTATGATATCATGAAATGTGTACCTATTGGTCCTACATATGATGTTGTTCTTACATGATGTTGGTGTCATTGATGAACATGATATTGGTCTAAGTTGTTATATATTTGGATGACTACTCATGATTATATGTTATGCAAAGAAAGGCATTACTTATGATCTCTTATCTTGTTTACTTGATTATGTGGGTTTATGGGGCTTCACATGAGCATTGCACTTCTAGGCTTGGGATGAGATTGTTTATAAGGGCCTTGTATGTTGATGATATGAGCTATTGAACATGAAATGTTAATATGACTTATGATGATGATATCCTTGTTTATGAACATGTCTTATGTTGTTGTGATCCTTGACGAACTATATGCTCTTGTGTGTGCATAAAGGCTTTCTAAATTACTTAATATGTTTCTATATAAAAGGTCTCTTTCATGCATGTCTTCAAATGTTATATGTTCATATATCCATACTTAGTACAAGTGGTTGTACTAAACCATATTCTTTATATATTTACTAATATGTAGGTTCAGGTCGTTGAAGTGCTTAGAGGCCAATTGCAAGAAGACTTGGACATCTTTCCCAAGTTGACTGGTGTTCTCAACGATCAAGGATGAAGCCACCTATCTATCTTAGCAGGATTTTTAGGTCTAACGACAATTGTTTCTTTCCTTAATCATTGAGACTATTGATGTAAGCCTATTATGGTGTATTGAATTTGTAATGGCTATGTCCAAATGTTAAACTCCTTTTAAATGGTTTATATATGAGACAAGATATTAAACTCTTATATTATTTTTTATGATAAATAAGAAGTGTATGTAAGCTTCATAAGCGAGGGGTCTATGTAAACTCCCTATATGATATGTGAGAAGTCTAAGTATACATCACTATGTAAACGTTTTAAATTTTCCGCATTTTTGTCCTATGACATGTAATAACAAATGCTAAGGGCTAGTCTAAGTCCTCTTCGAGGACCACTACGCCGGTTACGTCTAAGGGGAGCTCCTCGATTGTGATAAGCATCTTCGCCTTCAGTTTAGACGCTAGGGTGAGCATTGTGCATCATGGACTTACATATTTCTTTCTGTATTTTCATTGCTAGTCTTTTGTATATTGAGACAAACCTTGTATTTTGGGTCCACTTTTGTGACTTGTATTATTTTGTTTTAGAAAGATCTGTATAATTTGAATGTTCTAGGATGGATCTATTGTATATATTATCTTTCTTTACTTCCACTTGTTGTTTAAATTGTCGCTTTCACTTTGTTTCTACCCTTGTATCCATTACCTTGAGTTCTAGATTATAGGGTTGCTTAACTATTGATGGGCATAGTAGGTTCCATCATGACTCGAGAAATTGGATCTTGACATCATTGCAGTTAACCAGTGGTGCTTGACACAGTTTTCTGTACGTAATAGTGAGTTTGGACGGTGAGACGCCTATTGTCTCTTTCTATCCATCAAATCCTTCGCTCGTGTGTTTCATTTAAATTAGGATGAACCCATCGGTAGCCCCCCTAAAGTTGGCACAACCTTTACCTTAGACACTTTAACTAAGCTTTGTCATTTTAGAAACCTCATGTCATTGTCCAATGTGTCATAGTGACACATTTAAATAATCAATCTAATATAAAAAGTGTATGGAATACATTCATCGATGATGTGTCATAATGACAAATTAAATAAAGACATGTGGCATGTAATGTCCCTAAAATGTACTAGGTGAAGCTAGAGCCTAACATGTGCTTCATGAGCTTTTAAAGTCTTAATATGGTTAATAATAGTGTTTAGAGTCAGTGTATAAAGTTTGGAAGGGTTTGGAGGTCAAACGTCCAACAATGTCCATGACGTTCGGATGATAGCCTTGAGACGTGATTGTGCGTTCTATTGTGCCTTTGTATGTTTTACATGTTCGTTTTGGTTCAAATTGATGTGAGAGGTTCCTAACATCTATAACAGTGTATTTCGGTTGGAAACTTCCGGACACAACTCCGTAAGGACCAACCTATGGGTCCTTGAGGACGACCCAACTTGTGGGTCAAAACTGCCAAAAAGCAGTCTCAAACCTGTAACACTCCGAAGATCCATGACCTAATATAGATCCTCACATGTTGAACTGAGGTTGGTAACATTTTTTCTAATCCTAAAATAATGTTTAAAAACCATTTAGGAAGTATTAGAGTCAAGACGTCAAGAAACGTCCAAGACGTCTGGAAGTGTCACAACCGGCATGTATACCCTAGAATTTAGGGTATTCTTAGTTTATGGCATGGCGTACTTGACCTCCCGGAGGTCTTATAGAATCCAGTTGACATCATTTATTGCATACATGTATGAAAAGTAGTGCGGAAATAAAACTTTTCACACGAATAGTACTTCAATATCTTTCATATTAAAACATAAGGAAAACACTAAGTCTCAATATACGCCATCCTTAGACTCAAGATATACATGGGACACGCCCCATACAATCGAAATATAACAATCTAATCTCTATTACAATACTTGAATAATACAATTCTAAGATAGGGATGCCCTCGAGTCAAGTGAGGACATACTTCAACTTTGCTTGAATGATCGTATAATCCAATCTTTGCTCCCAAATGCCCTTAACCTTCAAATCACTTTAGAGATATACAAAATGTATGGAATTAGTACAAACACATATACTAAGTATGGCATAATGAATAAAATCATGAAAATGGACATTTATTGAAAATATGATCTTTTTTATTAAAACTTCATATAATAAGCGTAAGAATCACATTTAAAAGCCAAACACCACATTTAGAAGACATTACAAAATATACTCAATTTATATGTACATCACGATAAAGTCACGGTGAACTTACAGTGACTTTACTGTAACGTCACCTAAAACTCACATATCACAAAATAGTGTTACAAATACATCAAAAAACATAATCATAAGATCCTCCTACCAAAGGTGATTCAAGGCTCACTTGAGTTAGTATGAGGCGGTTGCCCATACAATCCCTTCACACACACCTAAGAGATCCTTTAGAGTACCTAAGACAAGATTACTCCCACTTCGTAATCATCTTTCCCATCTAGAGTTATCCTTAAGACTTCTCTAGGTAAGACATGAAGAGACCATTCATTATGCTCCCTCCATACCTTAACTAGGCAATCCTTGAAGTTGCTCTAGACTAGTAGTTATTCATTAACATACCGATAACCTAAGTCATAACTTTCATTAGTTCATTTAAGAGACATTCAACACATAAGGACATTCAATTAATGGTCTTGAAGAAGACCTAGGGACTCACTCACTAACATCTTCAAAGCCTAATCGTGCAATGTCTAGATAGTGTCCCATACCCAACCTAAACTTCATAGAACTTATCCAACACTAGTAGGTATCTGATATGATGAGAATAGGCAATAACTGACCTAGGCCATGTTAGCTATACAAAGAATCCGTAGTCGTGAACCTACTCCAAAGGAGGTTTGTTCTATGGATCAATGGTAGAACTAGGACAAAACCCATGTAGGCACATGGTTAAGGAATATCAAGGGTTTCTTTGTTCTCTAATGTCATCTTATCTTAGAGAAACTTCCCAAGCATACTCACTCTGTGCTAGCCTTCGTTCTCATAGAGTATTTACAATCAAGGGAGTACATGAAAAGGTTCCATATCTAGTTCATAACCCAATCACATTACGCCTTGTCAAAGAGATCCCATATGGTTGCCATCTGATGGTTAAAAGAATAGATCAATGACTTGCCTAAGGATAATTTCATGTCGTTCCAGCCAACCAACCCTAAGTCCACCATTCACACAAGAAGGATACTACTACATCTTTCAACTTCAAGGATATCATAACTTTTCAACTAGGTTGAGGGTTACACATAATTGACCTTCTCACTACATTCAAGGCCACATGTCAATCACATATACAAGACTAAGGAGCTTTAGCATACTAAGTCAAGGATCCTTATTCACATTCAATAGGTATCAAGTAAGGGACACAAGTCTACCAAAAAAAGACACATCAATACTTTACATTATCACACATAGCATATCATTCAAGAAACACATAGGGACAACTAAGTATACTTGATAGTCACCCTACACACTTCTATGGAATCCTCAATATAACTCATCATAAGGATCATATAGTCAACTAGGAAGATTAAGATTCCAATATCAAATAAACACATATAAGACATCAATATAGCCTATCATTATAACCTATATTCAATTAGAAGAATACATACTTTACTTCATAGATACACATGACTCATATAGACCTTCACAATGGTCACACTTCAAAGATGTAACAAGTCAATATCATAATACATAAGGTAATGCCAATGAGGCCTCATCATTCTCAAGTAAAGCACATAAGCACCACCACCATAAGTGGATCATACCAATCAATACAATTGAAACGTCTATGCTATAAAATATATTAAGGGTTAGGTAAACATACCATTTATCCAACCATCACAAGTTCAATCCATAGCCAATTCATTCAGCACAATATACCAAGGCTCTTACCAATAGCCATAGTTTGCAATTCAACCCAACAATTTTAATATACAAAGTATCAAAGATAATAAAATATGAATTAATCAATTTAGGGAATCCTACTCAAAGTTCTAGCATGATTCTTTCATAGTTCAATATCCATAATCAAACTACACAATAATTGAATATAATTGAGACCTAATCAAATCACTTATAACATAGTCAAAAACTATGAATTACATGGGTTCGTAGATTATTTACTCTAAAATCATCCAATTAACATCAATTCAATCAATATATAGTGATTCAAAATGTTTTATGCAAGAACCCACAGATAGATGTCAAAAATAGGGCAATTATCTTTTGAGAAATCCTTAGAAAACACTTTGAGACTTGGCTCCTTGAAGAAAAGAGATTCAAGAAGGAAGGCCATACATTGATTGATGCTATACCTTGTATTTGATAAAGAATTGATGAAGAATCACCAAAGACTCTTCAGTCCAAGCTCTTCCTTGAGTTTTGGGTCCAATGGAGTTATAGAGAATTTCTAAGATATTTTGGGTTTTGATTTGGAATAATGAATTCATCAGGTGTTTAGGACTTTTAAACCCTTTTAAAATACCCAAAACACCCTTATGTAACCATACATTTAGTTATTTGGACGTGGGGTAAATTTACAAATTTGCCCCTACACTTTACAGTGAACCTGTGCAGGCTGCAGTCACCATCGACGCATGCCCATCGACGGGGCATAGGTCCACAAACGGACCATCCTGGCTGGCCGTCGATGGGTTCAGAGACTTGAATTTTGGATCTTAATCTCCCTATGATATTTCCTGACCTACGCCTCCCACCTACGGGTCATTAGTCCACCTACTGGGCACCGATGTCCTCCGTAAGTGAGACTGGTCTGGACAGCCTTGGCCAAAAAGTTGGGTCCTTTCTCAAGGACCCTTTGTTGTTCCTTGGGGACTTTGGCCTGGACGTTTCCAACTCAATACTATCATATACAAGTTTAGGACCGCTCACATCAATTTCATCCAAAACAAACACATAAAACTTGATGAAACATACTAAGACACACAAGGTCGTTTCAAGGCAAACCTTTTGAACGACATGGACTTTCTTGGGTGCTTGACCTCCAAACATCATGAAACTTTACACACTGCCTATAGAATCTATTATTACTCTCATAAGGACATCATAATCTCAAGAAACGCACTTACGCACATAAAAACACCTAAGGCCCTTTGGTGACTAGTCGTTCAACGTCTTTGTCGTCCCTTGACGTTTGACTTCCAAATAACATAAATGTTTAGACACTGCCTCAATACAACATTTTAACTTATTCTAGGACTTCAAAACATGAAGACACAAGCGTTAGGCTCTAGTTTCACCTAAGTCGTTTTAGAGGTGTCACATTCTCCCCCACTTTGACAACATTCCTCCTCGAATGACACTTGCTTCATTTTAAACACTTTCAAGAGATGAAGCACTAGATACAAACAGCACATAACCATACCACGCCATACACAATATACAATTTAGGAGGAACAAAAATTTCACACATTTTAAGAGACTCAAAACACAACAAGAAGTTAGAAGCAAACCTACAACTCATTATACAATTAAAACTCACTTCCTTTATTTAAAATAGAAATAAATCATTCTACATTCATTTTCAAGCTCATATAAATCAATTCTATGCATACTATAACATTTTCAACCAAAGAACAATTTAGTCAAATTTTGCAAATTCTTACAGTGAGCTCACATATCTTACAGTGAACATATTTCAAATTTCAAAAAAATGCAACATGTAGTCAATTGATAATAAAAGCATGTCAATGTGAGATTAAAAACTATATAAACTCATTCTTCACCAGGAACATAACCTCATGAAATGCACAATGCAAGGAATCAATGAAATTCGATTTCAACAAGACTCCTAAGCACAATGCACATGCAACATGCTACTAGGACTTTCTATCTCATCTATTAACCATACTCCCCCACTTAGAAAGAACTCATAAAACAAAAGAGAAAATACTAGAACTTACCAACATCCTCCTCATCGGAACCTGCCTTTGCTTCCTAAGATCGGAGAGCAAAGAAGAGATTTCTCTTTGGAGCAACATCTTCCGGAGCACTAGGAGGAACTTTCTTACCTTCTCTTCCTCTAGATTCAATAGTAGGAGAATCTCTTACCTTATGGCCATCCTTACCACAACCAAAACAATTCCCGGTACCAACAAGACATTTCCCATAGTGCTTTTTCCCACAAGTAGCACAAGTAGGCTTACCATTATGATAACCACTACCCCTCTCAAGTTTGACCTTAGGAGCAATAGGTCCATCATGCATTGGAGCTCTCTTCTTGAATCGTGGTAGGTTTTTCTCATTAGATCCACCCCTCTTCAAGTTTCTAGCAATCCTACCATGTTTGTACTATTCAATGGTTTCAACATACACAAGGAGTCCAGACAAGTTCATATCCTTGTTAAGCATGGTCGTACGTCATTCTTCTTTCACAAGGTCGGCAACACCGGTCACAAACCTACTCATATCATTCCTTGGGTTATACACCAAAGATGGAGCATACCTAGATAACATAGTGCAATTCAAAGAATACTCCTTAACACTCATATTGCCTTGCTTGAGATTAATAAACTCTTCAACCTTAACCTTCCTCCTCTTACGGGGAAAGTACTTCTCCAAGAAAGCATCCTTAAACTTTTCCAACTCTATAGGACCCGACTCAACCGGCCTATTATCTTTCAATTAGGTGTACCACACTTGGGCAACATCCCTCAATTGGTACGAAGCTAACTCCGCCTTCTCCGTATAAGTAACCCCCATGGAACTCAACACCTTATACACACCATAAAGAAACTCTTGGGGATCCTCTCCCACCTTAGAGACAAGAAAGATAGGAGGATTCATCCTCACAAAGTCTCTCAACCTATATGTCATAGTGCTCTCCATAGCATTCACCCTAGGCTCAACACCCCTATTCACATGAGTAGTCATGGCTAGGGCTAAAGCAAGAAAAGCCTCTCTAATCTCCCTATTAGTCATGTCCGCGGGAACCACTAGAACATTATTACCTCCACCCACAATAGGGACTTGATCACCTTGAGAACCTTGAGCCCCTTGTGGAACTTGTCCATATTTAAGAAGTTGCTCGACTTGCTCCACCTGAGGAGGAACTTCCTCGTTCAACCTTCCCTCTTCCAACCTTCTAGCAGCCATCCTTCTAGTATTCATCTTCCTAAAACACAAGGAAATACATTAAGAAGGAGACACTATCTTTTACTCTACGGCACGACACAAGAGTAAAGAAAGAAGAGAAACTCTATCGTCCTATAGACTCTCACTCATGGATGTACTCACACCAATGAACAAGACTCTACTAGACGTGGCATTTTGAGACTTTTTGATTCCTAAGACCACTTTCATAACCTATGCTCGGATACCACATTTGTCACACGACCCGCATGTATACCCTAGAAGTTAGGGTTTTCTTAGGTCATGGCGAACTTGACTCTTGGAGGTCGTATACAAGCCCGTTGACATCATTCATTTTATACATGTATAAAAAGTAGTGTAGAATTAAAACTTTTCATACGAAATAGTACTTTAATATCTTTCATATGAAAACATAAGAAAAACACTAAGTCTAAATATACGCCATCCTTAGACTCAAGAGATACTTGGGACACGGCCCATACAATCGAAATATAACAATCTAATATCTATTACAATACTTGAATAAAAGAAGTCTAAGATAGGTATGCCCTCGAGTCATGTGAGGACATACTTCAACTTCGCTTGAAGGATCCTATAATCCAAGCTTTGCTTCCAAATGCCCTTCACCTACGAATCACTTTAGAGATAGACAAAATGTATGGAATTTGTACAAACACATGTACTAAGTATGGCCTAATTCATAAAATCATGAAAATAGCCATTTATTGAAAATATGCTCTTTTTAATTAAAACATCATATAATAAGCGTAATAATCACATTTAGAAGACATTACAAAATATACTCAATTTATATGTACATCACAGAAATTACAGTGACTTCACTGTAACTTCACGTAAAACTCACATATCACAAAATAGTTTTACAAATACATCAAAACACATAACCATGACATCCTCCTACCAATGGTGATTCTAAGGCTCACTTTAGTGAGTATGAGGCGACCGCCCATACAATCCCTTGAGACACATCTAAGAGATGCTTAAGATTACCTAAGACAAGATTACTCCCATTTCGTAATCATCTTTCCCATCTAGAGTTATCCATAAAACTTTTGTAGGTAAGACATGAAGAGACCATTCCTTATGCTCCCTCCACACCTTAACTAGACAATCCTTAAAGTTGCTCTAGACTAGTACTTATTAATTAACGTACCTTTTAACCTAATTATTTACTTCCATTAGTTTATATAAGTGACATTAAACACATAAGGATATTCAAGTAGTGGTCTTCTAGAAGATCTAGGGACTCACTCACTAACATCTTCAAAGCTTAATCGTTCAATGTCTAGATAGTGTGCCATACAACCACCTAAACTTCATATAACTTATCCAACACTAGTAGGTATCCAATATAATGAGAATAGGCAATAACTTACATAGACCATGTTTCCTATACATGGAATCCGGATTCATGAACCTACTCGAAGGAGGTTTGTTGTACCATTTCAAAATCTCAAGACATGCCGTAAAGCCTAACCTAGGTGTCATGAAGTCTAATTACTGTTTCTAAGTCAATTTAAATGAATTTAGGCAGTCAAGGTGTATAAGAATCAAATTATTCAAGAACGTCCATGACGTCCGGAAAGTTGGCTCAGAAAGAGTGTTAGGGTGTCTTAGCCATTTGACTAGTTTTTAAGAGTCAGAATTGAACGAAATTTGGTGAAAATATGTGCAAGGCGTGTTAGGGATGTTTCATAGTTGAAACGTCCGGGTACGACTCCCAAAGGACCAACCAAGGGCCCTTGGAGAGGACCCTTGTGTTTTGATGCAATACTGCCTGGCAGTGTGCATTGACGAAACAGTTGACAGGGCGTGTGTGGATCGACGGGGCATCGATGACACCGTCGTCCCACACTTAGAGGATTTTAAGGAGCCCTCGCCTGCACAGTCTCTGACCAAGACGACGGAGTGCAGGATGGAGGGGGGACTGCCCGTCGACTCACAGACGGCCCGTCAGCGGGGTTCCGTCTGTGAGGGTCCCAATTCCTGCCAAATTTTTAATGATCCTATTTAATTAATTAGGTGGTTTGGTGGTTAGTTAGGGGTTTAGGGAAGTCTAATTAACCAATTTAACCCCTCACATAAATACCCCATCCCTCATTAGTCTAAACACAACTCTCAAAATAAACTTTCTTCCTTCTCTCTACTCTTGCTCTCTAATTGGAAGACTCCATAGAAACTTAGCTTGGGAGTTGAATTGGGAGATGATTAAGGGCAAATTCATCTTCAGTCTTCATCAAAACATTAAGGTATGGGATCTAATTCACCTTTGAGACTTCTTTCCTCAAAGGTCTCCTTCAAAGGTTTTCCAAAAGTTGAGTTTTCATATGGGTTTTATTCAATTACGAAATTTATGTTATGAATTTAGTTGGTTATACTTTCCTAGGACAATGAGTAGAATATCATGTAATGCAACTTAATTGGGATGAATTGAGATGGTTTGGTCTAGATTGTAGGTTATGACCCTTAACCCTAGGTTTGATCTTGATATGAATTATGTTGGGTTTGATTCAATTGACTTTATTAATGGTTAAATACCTTTAATTGTTGTTATTATACTGATTATAAACATATTGTGATGAATTGTAGTTTCTCATGATGGTTCTTGAGTATTGATCTAGATTATGAAGATAGACTTAGATATCATGTTTTCAATCTTTGATTTAGTATTGAATTATGGTATAATGACTCTTCTAACTTCATTATCATGTTGGTTATTGCATTTTATTGGTGTGATGACCCAAATTGGGTTGAGTTGTGGGTTGATGGTAAGTCCCTATAATGAACTATGAAGGAGAGTTGGTAAGTCTTGATTATCCTATTTCTTACTTCAGTTGTGGTTAATTGTGATCAAGTCATGATGTTGTATTGGAGTATACCTTGTCTAGGATGATACGATGGTATAATAATCGAATTGAAATGTCTTATGCTTTGGTTGTGAGGTTTCTTAGGGTGTGAATGTTATAAGGATGATAATGTGTATCAATGTTCCTTACTATGATGTGATATACAAAGTGTTAATCTCACTATTATGAATTGTGATGAAAGAACTATTACTCATGCAGTTCTTATTGATCTATGATGATGAATGTGCATGGGCTAGATCCTATGACCTAACTAACTATATGATTGTAATAAGACCAAAAGACATTTCAATGAAAGGGAATTAGCTCAGCACCGAGTGAACTTAACAATGGGAGGTGATGACTTGTCCATAAAAGGAAAGATTCACTCTAAAGTTGTATGTAGGATGTTAACCTCCCTTGCCTTTGGGATGTGTCATCCGAGGGATTCCCATGAGAAGAGGCCCTATTACCACATGGTATGAAAAGGGACACCTATATCTTAGTTCTTGAACTATGTTGCCACCATAGGATACTAGCTAGTGGATCCACCTAGAAAGCTATGTTTGTATAGGGTTCTACTTTGGCCTGTAGACCACCTTCCATCGGTGTAAGGTTTCATGACACTGGATTCCATATTAGCTCATGTGGTGTATGTAGGTTAAGGCAAGAATTCCCTAAACTAAAATGAATGTATGAAGTATAAACTAATCGAAGTAACTTGAGGGGTTTGACTTTAGCCTAGGTAGGGGTATGAGACTCTACCTATGCCTTGATCTAGTTTGCCTTGATATGAGCTTTGATAAGTTAATATTATGTATATAAATGATGATATAATCTAAATGACTTTATATGTTGAATAAGAGGCTTATGAATATGAAATTGGTTATCATTGTTAAAGAAGGAACATCATATGAGATTGAAGACTATGCTATGTGAAGTGAATTGCTAATTATGATCGTTAGAGGGTTACTTGATTAAGTAGGGTTATGGGGCTTTGATTGGTCATTGCACTTGTGGCTTTGTAAGGATTATGATTGGTTGATTTGCTTTGCTATATACATGATTTACTCTTGTTCATGTTTTGTGATGTTATTACTTGATGATAGAGTTATATGAGATTGTGGGTTTAAGTATGATGATATGTATATGATATAATTAACTTTTTTAGTCTGTTTAAGGGATTTGTTTAAATGACATGATTGCATTAAATGTCCCATCTTAGCATATTTTGTTGGTATTTGTGCATATGGTCTCATACTTAGTACATGTGGCGTACTAACCCCATTTTCTCCTTTTTTTTCCAAACATGTTAGGTTCCGGTCGTTGAAGTTTGATTTGAGTTGATTGGAAAGAAGACTTGGATATTCTATCATCCTAGTGGTAGGTCCTCATTTTCCCGAGGATGATGCCGTTATTGTCTTTACGAATTTACTTAGCTATTACGACTTTTATATTGACTCTATCTTTCATTTGAGACAAAGTTGTATAAAGTCTATATGCGGCTTACTTTTATTGTTGTAGGTTTATGCCCATGTTGAGATAGTCTTCACTAGATGGTTTATGAGATGAGACGGATTCTATGACTCCAATTCTATCTTATATATGTGTATGAAATAAAAGTAGAAGACTAAGTAATATTCCTATACGAATGAGTCTATGTAAACACGATAACAATATTATTATGTGTATGTAGAGGTCTATGCAAACCTCCGATTAGATATAATTGAAAAGTTTTTATTTTTCCATATTTTTAATCTATGAATGCAATGATGTAAGACTAAGAGGCTTGTCTTAGTCCTCAAACTTGGTATCAGAGCATGAGGTTGAATATTATTGATGTTGACGTCTCTCTCAACCACGTCTATGTAGGTTTGTATTCATAATTGTGAAGCGTGCTACACTTATAAATAGGAACTTATTTGATGCTTAGGAATCACTCTCATTTTTGGAAATCCGTTATCGTGCCTCTAGAGTGTACTTCTTATATGATTTCACCTAAACCTTGTATTTTGGTTATAGGAGATGAATACTCGGAGGAATGTGGCTAGGAGACTTGAGGAGGAGATTGCTAATGCGGGAGTTCCTCCCTTTGGTGATCAAGTTCCTCCTCTTGAGGAGGTTGTTGTTGATGATCAGGCTCTGGCCAATCCTCCACCTATGACAGAGACTCATATGAGGGCTATTCTTGCTCAAATGTCCCAAGCCATGACTACTCAAACCCAAGCCGCAACAGTTCAAGCTCAAGCTATGACTTCCCAAGCCAATCGGGATGTTGCACCTAGGGTTCATGAGCAAACTATGGCTTCCCGACTTAGGGACTTCACTAGTATGAATACTCCTATCTTCTATGGGTCTAAGGTGGATGAAGACCCTCAAGAATTCATTAATGAGGTTTACAAGATACTATGTTCTATGGGGTTGTCTACAAATAAGAATGCCGAGTTGGCCTCATACCAACTTAAGGATGTAGCTCAGACTTGGCATATGCAATGGAGGGATAATAGGCCTCTTTGAGGTGGGCCTATGACTTGGGAGATCTTCAAGAGGGATTTCCTTGATCGGTTTTTCCCAAGAGAGATGAGAGAAGCTAAGGTGGTGGAATTCATCAACCTCCGCCAAGGAGGTATGAGTGTTCAAGATTACTCATTGAAGTTCATTCAATTGGCCAAATATGCTCCTTCCTTGGTCTCCGATCCTAGAGATGATATGAGTCGCTTTGTGACTGGTGTATCGGATGACTTGCAAGAAGAATGTCATTCGGCTATGCTTCATGATAATATAAATATTGCTCGTCTTATGGTGCATGCTAGAAGGGTTGTGGAGGCTAGAGCAAAAAGGAAGGATAGGGATTCAAAAAGGACAAGGTCCTGTGAGAGTGGAGCTACAATAGATAGGCTTGGGATTCAAGACAAGCCTAGATTCAAGAAGAGGTTCTCGAATCAAGTTCCATCCAAATTTCCCAAGCCTAGGGATGAGAAGGCCCCTAGGCCAAGAGTTGCAAAAGGGAAGGGTGGAAATCCATCTAATTAGAAGCCTAGGTGTGCAAAATGTGGGAAGGAACATTATGGTGAATGCTTGATTGGAATGGGAAGTTGTTTTAGTTGCGGAAAGAGTGGTCACAAAGCTAGGGACTGCCCTAACATAAGGAACCGAGACAAAAAATGATCAAAACCAAGCAAGTGAAGCACCAAAGAAGAATCGCTTCTATGCCCTTCGTACTAGAGATGACCAAGAGGCCTCTCCCAATGTGGTGGCCGGTATGTTACAAATCTTTTCTATTGATGTGTATGATTTGCTTGATCCGGGTGCTACTTTGTCTTTTGTTACTCCCTTAGTAGCTAAAAAGTTTGATACTTTACCCGATTTTTGCATGAACCTTTTGTGGTGTCTACTCCAGTGGGTGAATCAATTTTAGCGAAAAGACTGTATCGAAATTGTCCTATTACATTGCCCGATAGAGTTTATCATGTGGTTACATGCTAGTTTAGCTTCTATTGATTGTAGGACTAGAGTTGTGAGGTTTAGCTTCCCAAATGAACCCGTTATTGAGTTGAAGGATGGGAATTCTATTCCTAGAGGTCGCATTATATCTTGTCTAAAAGCATGTAAAATGATCTCAAAGGGTTGTCTTTATCACATTGTAAGAGTCCAAGAAATGGATTTCGAAATTCCTCCTATTGAGTCGGTCCCCGTAGTGAGTGAATTTCCGTAGGTTTTCCCTAATGACCTTCCTGGTATTCCTCCCAAACGGGAAATTGATTTTGGTACCAATTTGCTACCAGAAACGAACCCTATTTTAATTCCTCCTTATTGAATGGCTATGGCTGAATTGAAGGAGTTGAAGGCACAACTTAAAGATCTGCTAGACAAGGGCTTTATAAGGCCTAGCATTTCCACATGGGGTGCTCCGGTCTTGTTCGTGAAGAAGAAAGATGGGTCCTTGAGAATGTGTATTGATTATCGCCAACTCAACAAAGTCACAATCAAGAACAAATATCCTCTCCCGCGGATTGATGATTTATTTGATCAACTCCAAGGGGCAAGCTACTTCTCCAAAATTGACTTGAGGTCGGGGTATCACCAGCTAAGGGTGAGAGGTGAGGATGTACCAAAGACGGCCTTTCAGACTCGTTATGGCCACTATGAGTTTCTTGTTATGTCCTTTGGTCTCACTAATGCTCTGGTGGCATTCATGGACCTAATGAATAGGGTGTTTCGAAGTTATCTTGATTCATTCGTCATTGTGTTTATTGATGATATCTTGGTGTATTCGAAGAATCAGGGTGATCAAATGAGTCATTTGAGGGTGGTATTGCAAACCCTTAAAGAGCATCAATTATTTGCCAAGTATAGCAAATGCGAGTTTTGCTTGAGGTTGGTAGCGTTTCTTGGTCACATCATCTCTAGTGAAGGAATTGAGGTTGATCCAAGGAAAACGGAAGCGGTGTGGAATTGGCTGAGACCATTGACTCCAACTGATATACGGAGTTTCTTGGGTCTAGCGCGCTACTAACGAAGTTTTGTGGATGGCTTTGCATGCATTGTGTCTCCTTTGACTACTTTGACCCAAAAATGTAAGAAGTTTGAGTGGTCCTAAGCATGTGAAAAGAGCTTTCAATTATTGAAAGATAGGCTTACTTCGACTCCGGTGTTGACACTACCGGAAGGTACAAAGGGCTTTGTGGTTTATTGTGATGCATCCCGTGTTGGTTTGGGGTGTGTGCTTATTCAAAATGGGAAGGTTATTGCCTATGCTTCTAGGCAACTTAAGGTGACTGAGAGAAACTATCCCACTCATGACCTTGAGTTAGCGGCCGTGGTGTTTGCTTTGAAAATATGGAGGCTGATACGCTCAAATGTACTTCTCGAAAAGAAGTATAAGCGGTCGTATCAAGTAAAGAACCCCACTATGAGGTTGAGGTCGATCCCACGAGGAAAATGATTTAGACTTAACTTTAACCTACTATTACTTTTATTTAGTCAAGTCCTTTCCGAAAACAAATAACAAAAAGGGGTTTTTTGAATAACAAATGTAATTAGCTAATTCTACGTACACAAGTGACAAGTTCAAAGATTTGATTTTTATCAAGTAATGAAAGTAACTAGGGCTTATGTGTTCCCCATAGGTTCATAACTCGATAATTCTAGGTATAACAATCCTTTCCTAATATCTTGCATGCAAAGTGGTAAGTTATGTATCCCTAATTACTTGGTCTGGCAACTAGGAAATTTCACTCCGCACCTTGGTCCGGCTACGTGTGTATGCTTTACTAAACCTTACCTTTACCTCATATTAAGCATCATAATCGATGTTTGGCTCAGTTGTTACTTCGCACCAATCGACACTAGCCTATTAGATAGTGTATACTAAATCTATGTTGATAATTCTTTTCTTATTATCTACCTCCTTGGTCCGGCAAGTAGCAACAAGGAAAGTTCTAACGTGTGCACTCGTTAAAAATACTTCTAAACAAAAGAATTATCAATACATGCAAGACACTATTCGAGAATTGTTATTTTAGCTAGGTTTTACCTTGTTATTTACCCATGGTTCCCACAACCCTAGGTATGGAGTTTAGTTACCCATGTTCATAATCACACAATTCATATTAATTAGATAAGATTTCACGCACTTACTTTGATGAGATTGAAGGAAATCAAGAAAATTTCTTGAATTAATAAAAAACTTGTAACAAACGATTGCGGAAAATAAAGTAATTTCCAAAATCCCAAAGTTCAATACTTAGAAAAATAAAACAAAAAAATATCCAAGAGTCTAACCCCAAAAACGAGGTTTTAACAAATATTTATAATACTAGAATCCTAACAAAAGAGGGAAATTTATTTAAGGAAAATCTTCCCAAAAATGCGTCTGAGTCAACGAATGTAGCGACGGACCGTCGATGTCACGACGGACCGTCGAGGCCTCCCTCGTGCCATACTTAACATCTTTTTCTGCTGCTTTCTTCACCCACTTTCTATTACCATCGACGGACATGCAGGACAGTCCGTCGTGGCTATGACGGTCCGTCGATGGCTTCCGTTCCTCCATACTTAGAATCTTTCGAAGATGGGTACTGGGGCTACTTTCTGTTAACCTTGACGGATGTGCAGGACGGTCCGTCGTGGCTATGAAGGACCGTCGAGAGCCTCCGTAGCCCCACACTTAATCAGAATTCCCCAACTTCATTTAGCTGCTTTTCTCTTCGTACGACGGTGGACACCTACGGACCATCGAGGTCACGACGGACCGTCGATGGCTCCGTAGGTCGTCACTTCTGCAATTTTCAGCACAATACTCCCACGTTCTCCTTTTAGACAGATTTTCTGCAAACAAAGAGAAAACTACATTAAAACCAATACAAAAAGGCTTACGACACACAATAAACTTAAGGAATAAGCATTGAAAGAACCGTGAAACTACGGTACATCAACACCCTCAACTTAAATTCGTTGTTTGTCCTCAAGCGACGCACTATGACTCACTACAAAATCTTTGTACAAGAGTATCCTTATTTTAGCTTTTTTCAATCATCTGGCTATCAATCCCGATTATTTTCAAATTGATTTATGCATGCTATCACTATTAGGCTCGCTCATGTGGATCACACCTTGACACAGACTCACCACTCTCCGACACCTATCCTCTATGTTCTCTCACCAAGGTACCGATTTTCCGGTATTGCAACTAGTGTCCTCACTTCAAAACAACATCCTCATTTTTCACACAATGATTTCAATTTGAGTATGAGGATTATTTTTCAACACTCACTCTCAGAACAACTTCACACCTCATTTATACTTATTGCCATAGGCTTGCCCTTATTTTCACTGCTTTAAGTTCACCATAATAGATTCTTAGGATCACGATAGGACTCTCTTAGCTTGTAACTTAGGTTCGGGGTCAGGTTGGGTACATTTAGATGTATTTTTAGTGACTTATTGCCCCCCTTGACATAACGACCAAGCGTCCTACCGTTTCAGCGTTTTATTCCGCCCTATTTCTTAATTTTCTTGCATTATTTCACCTTGCCATTCTCCCTTCTTTCTCTTTTTGTGTAACTGGCTCTTTTCTTTTTTCTTTTTTCTTTTGTTTTCTCTATTTGTATTTTTAAATTTTTCACTTTTCTTTCAACTTTTCTTGAGTCACTTTTCTTTTGTTCTTTCTCTCTCTTTATTCTTTCAACCCCACTTTCCGGGGCATTCCTCATAATAGCCACCCTCAACTCACGGCTTTGCCATAAGTCAAGGTAGACAATACCCAAAGTTGGGTCAGGGCCACGACAAGGTTGTTTACTGCATTAGCCACCCTCAACTTATGCTTTTGGCATAAGCTGAGGTGCACATGTCCCAGGAGGGACTAGGGCCAACACATTGTTCCCAAAAAAGATCAGTTGGGTTGAAAAATAAAGGTCTATTTTAAGCTCAAATCATTTGGATCAAAAAGGGATTAATTTTATTTGGTTTTATGTTATTTAGGCTGAAGATTGGCTATATTGAACAAGGGCCTATGATCCTTTCCTAATTGTCTATTACGGCTTACTTTTAGCAGGACTAACCAGGCAAGTTCAAGCTCAGTACCAATGGTGGAATATTCAAATTTTCCTCACACTCACTTGACATCTCATTACTCTACCAAATTATCAGAAACCAAGTTCGAGTTTTAGATTTAGGGTCATGAAGTGGTGTATCTTTATGTCATGCTTAGAGTCACATATTTATCAGTTACTGTGCCTAGTCACGCATCATTTTCTTTAAATCAGGATATCATTTTGTTTAGCCATCATGCTTCAAAGTCCATTATCTATACTATGTACAAAAGATACCAACATGCCGGTTCAACAATAAAGTAACTAGTCTCTTGGGGGAAAAGAACACAGGCAAGAAAACCCCAAGAGAGGATCGTGAGTTGGGCTACTCAAACTTCACCCTAGCACTCACTTTCCATTTACCCCACCCCCAACAAAAAAAAACTATGCAATTGTCCCAAATGCATAAAAGTACATAAAAGAGTGGTAGGTGAAGCAAACCAGAGGCGCAAAGCGTCGGTGATCAACAAGTTGGCGGGTCCGGTTCCCCGGAACCCGCTCCCTCTATAGTAGGGACACCATCAGTAGTGTCCTCAGCAATGACAGCACCATCAGTAGTTCTCCTCTAAGCCTCTGCAACTCTGGAACTAGACGCCCCAGCAGCCACCTCTATAACCCTGAACTGGCGGGCCTCCTCATCAATCAGCGAGGCTCTCCTCGCAGCCTCCAACTCATAGCGCTCCTTCTTTCAAGCCCGATATTCATCCTTATCTCTAGTCCAGTGCCTCTTGGCACGCTCTCGTGGTGGAGGTGGTGGCACATCAGTAGTGGCAAACAGGGCAGCCATCACCGTGTCCTCAACAGGCTCTGCAGAAGGGGCCTCAAACTCCGGCACCCGAGCCTATAGTATAGTATCTAAGTCGGCTAACAAACTCACCACAGCAGCCTGGAGGGACGTCACAACCACTGTAGGGGCTGGTCGGGCAAGAACCCGCAGCTCAAAAGCGTCCAAGAGCTGGTGGACCTCCATGACCTTCCGCTCAGTGTGCTGAGCCATCTTCTTCTCTAAGCGCTCCTCTGCCTCAGCAATAGATTTCTGCATCCATGGCTGGATATGGTCCAGAAGTGTGGCCATTTGGGCCTCAAGTTTCTGGACCCTAGCAAGTGGGACCAGAGTAGCAGAAGGAGTCAATCGGGAGGAGCTCGGGGCGGTGCTACCACCCGAGATAGACTCGACCGGAGTGGTGTCGGTAGGCTCAGATGTAGCCGGGTTAGCCGTTTGGGCTTGCTCTACCGTCGCCGCTAGGGTCTCACCAAGCGGCTGCACCTCCGGACGGGGCCCTCTGTGGGGAGCCAACTCATTGGCCTCATCCCGAATGACGCCGATATCTACTGTCCCCGGAGGGGTCTTGAGCACATCAATTTGCTATACGGGTACTCCTGCTAACCTGCACAAAGCAAAAACCATGCACGGGAAGGGGTAAGTAGTAGTGGCCTTGAAGGCCCTCTCATGCATCACCGCCTGTAGTAGCCATGCGAAGTCCATCTCGAACCCCACAATCATAGCCGCCATCAGTACCGCACGATCCAAAGTGACAATGTTGTCAGCTGCAGTGGGGGAAAGGCAATGTCGAACTATTAACCACAAAAACATGGCTGGGAAGGTGAGGTTAGCCTTCTTGATACTTTCCTTGGGCTCCAGCACCCAATCGGCAGCCTCACCATCAACAGAAAGGTACTGTGCAATCCACCGCTTGGTGGTCTCTCTCAACTCTGGCTCACGCTGGAACCGGCCATCTTTAATAAACTTCTATCGATAGTCGAACTAGGCGGTGAGAGGTGTTTGGTTGGCATCAACATCCGCACCATAGAGAAACCTGCAAATGGCCGGCAAGGAAATGTCAACCCGCTTGCCATGGACTCAGACGTAATCCAAAGAAGCATGTTTGGCGGGGGCTGCCCTTCTGTCTAGCTGAGATCGGAGAGTCGCCACATAGGAGGCGTAGAACTCTCGGACCATCTCCTCACTGTAGTGGCCTACATTACGAGCCGTCCACTCCAGCTGATGTCTAGTGAACAACTCATGTATGGCTGGCATGGTGGAAAGGCTACCTGTGAGAACCCACCGCTCAAGTGTCAGTGTCCGGGTCATGACCCCCTTATCATTCGGCATCTTGGCGTCTGTGTATACCTGATATTGCCCCTCAACACACCACCGGTTGGGCTGATCAGCAACCGGGGCGGGGACGCCAGTCTGGGGTGCTGGAGTAGAGTCAGTACTATCAACCTCATCAGCCGAGGCAGAAGCAGAAGCCTCCACAGATCCGGAGACCTCCTCAGAACCAGAAGCTTCCTTAGAACCGAATGCCTCCACGGAGCCAGACGCTCCATCTGAATGTGCAGCCGACCCAGAAGGTTTGCCGGTCAGCATGCCCTCCTCGTCAGACTGGGAGGCAGTGACTACGCCAGGCGCCACCCTCGTGGGAGTGGCTCTGGTGGGGCGGGCATCAGGGGTAGCAGTGCGGGTGCCTGGTGGCACGTACTCTAGGTCACGCTCATCATCTGAGCTTATGATGAGCCGGTTCGACGGGGCGACTGACTTGGAATGCCCTCGGGAGTGGACGCGGTCTTGTTTTGGTGCCATTAGTACCTGCCAAGAAAAGCAATTAGCACCAGTACATGCAACAGAAGAAAGCAACAAAGTAGAAACAGAAATGGAATGGTAGTGCAGCAGTTGCAGCACTGCATGACGGACCCATAGACGGTCCGTCGAGGGCACGACGGTCCGTCATGGGGGTCCGTCGAGGAACACTTAGTGAAATTTTTGTATATCATCAGAAGCGAAGGTTCTGACAGTGTTGACGGTTGTGCAGGACGGACCGTCGAAGGCACGACGGTCCGTCATAGTGGTCCGTCGAGGGACACTTAGACTTAAATTTGTAAACAACAGAAGCAAAGGTTCTGACAGTGTCGAAAGTTGTGCAGGACAGACCGTCGAAGGCATGACCATTCGTCATAGGGGTCCAACGAAGGACACTTAGATTATTTTTATAAACAATCAGAAACAAAGTTTCTGACACCATCAACGGATGAGCAGGACGGACGGTCGAAGGGACGACGGTCCATAGTAAGAGGCCGTCGATGGACACTTAGAGTAACCAAAGGGGTTGGGGTTGACGGACCCCAATTATGGTCCATCGCGGGATCGACGGGGTCTCGTACTGACCTTCAGGGACACAATTTTGCAACCACATTGGTTCCCTATCGTACAAAATTTTGGAAGCCTAAGTTTACCAAACATATACCCAGCATCCCAGCATCCCTAGAGAAAGAATTTGTTGGAGTTTTAGCATTCAATTTCAATAGCCTATCAACCCTAGGTCAGAAACAGAATCAGGAAATACACGCCATTTCTAACAAAACAACCCCATTCCTTTTCAATATCAGTAATCTATGGGAACTTAGCACTATAGGGGTGAGTTCAAGCATGCAATAAGGGTCCAAAAGTGGAGACCCACACAGTAAGACACCAAGCTTTATTTAATTGACAGATCAGAAGAACATACATGATAACTGTAGTAGAGGAGAAGAAGTAAGATACAGGTAGTTGACAGCAGCTCAAAACACCACGAACACCGACCGTCAATGGACTGAAGAAACTGGGAGAATTTGGTAAGAAAGGGACTATAGGAATATGGGGAAAATGTTGGAAATCAGAAGATAGGAGAGGAATGGGAGTTAATATGATGAAGTGGGGAGAAATGGTAGGAAATGAGAGAAACGGTTATGAGGGGTTATGAAGAGGTGGGAAGTTAAAAGTTTAACAACTTTTAATATTCAGCCGAACGGGTCAGGTCGGGTCGATGGGTAAAAAGGCGACGATTCCCCGTCGACGGACTGTAACAGGTGCGACATTCCGTCATGGGGGTCTGTCAAGGGTGCCCTAACTTGGAAAATTTGAAAAGACATACATGGGCATGACGGATACCACCGACGTTCTGTCGATGGCACGACAGTCCGTCGATGGTTCCGTCGATAGGTGCAGTAGACCAAATTTCTGCAGATTTCTGGTGATTTGATACCTGCAGATTTCTGGTGATTTGATACCTGCACATTTAACACCCATTAAGCTAATCTTTTTTTTTTTGTATTTCTTGGACACTTTTTGGACACGGACCCTAATCTATGCTCTAGCCAACACTACTAACGAAAAAGAAAAGAGCAGTTAGACTGAACATTAAATAAATAAAAGCAAAAATAATGCAACTATTCCTAGAAAATAACGAAAGACCTATAGTTGGATAGAGGATACATATTGGGTTGCCTCCCAATCAGCGCTTGATTTAACGTCGCGACACGACGGAGGACTCTTGATTACTCAGACTTCATCAAGATGGTATGCCTCGATCACTTCATTCGCCAATTCAGCATGCCCAAGATAGATTTTGATTCTCTGTCCGTTCACCTTAAACCGCACACCCTCCTTGTTCTCCAACTCAACCGCACCATGAGGGAAAAGTTGAGTGATCAAGTAGGGACCAGTCCATTTGGACTTGAGTTTGACCGAAAACAAGTGCAACCTAGAATTGAATAAAAGCAAAAAATCCCCAACCAAAAAATCGCGCTTCTCAATCTTTTGGTCATGGTACTTATTAATCTTTTCTTTGTAGAGGGCTGAAATTTCATATGCCTTCAAGCGAAATTCATCAAGCTCATTCAACCCGTTTAACCTTTGTTCCGCAACCTCATTCCAATCCATTTTCAACTTCTTCATTGCCCACATGGCTTTATGCTCTAATTCAACCAGTAAGTGACAAGCCTTCCCATATACAAGTTGGTATAGGGACATACCTATGGGAGTCTTTTATGCTGTCCGGTAGGCCCAAAGAGCATCATCAAGCCTTCTTGACCAATCCGTTCGACTAGCATTCAGCGTTTTTTCCAGAATCTGCTTAATCTCCCTGTTTGACACCTCAACTTGCCCACTAGTTTGAGGATGGTACGGAGTGGCCACATTATGGAGAACTCCATACTTTTCCAATAATCCCTTAAGTATCTTGTTGCAAAAGTGGGATCCCCCATCACTGATAATAGCCCTTGGGTGCCAAATATGGAAAATATGTTCTTTTTCAAGAACGCAGTGACACTCTTCCATTCATTATTTGCAAGTGCAATAGCTTCCACCCATTTAGACACATAATTGACTGCCACAAGAATGTACTTCATCCCATGAGAACTCACAAAAGGGCCCATAAAGTCAATGCCCCACACATCAAACAACTCAATCACAAGAATGGGATTTAGAGGGAGCTCTTGCTTTCGCGAAATGCCACCATCTCTTTGGCATCTATCACATGCCTTGGCAAACTCATGAGCATCTTGGTGGATGGTTTGCCAATAGTAGCCACATTGCAAGATCTTGTGAGTAGTCCGAATACCACTATGATGCCCACCTACAGGCGAAGAATGGTATGCCTCCAAAACACTCAACATCTCAACTTCCGGCACACAACGCCGAATAAGCCCATCAGCACAACTCCTATATAAGTATGGCTCATCCCAAAAGAACTTTTTCACATCATGCATGAACTTTTTCCTTTGATGAAAGGACAAGTCCGGTGGGACGATATCACTAGCCAGATAATTCGCAAAATCTGCGAACCATGGAATCAAGTCTTGGGATGCAACCAATACATGCTCATCAGTGAAAGTATCATCAATTTCAGCCTTTTCACCTAACTCCCTTATTGCTTCATCTTCTAATCGGGACAAGTGATCAGTAACTTGATTTTTGGTCCCTTTTCTATCTTTCACCTCAAAGTCAAATTCTTGCAATAGTAATACCCAACGAATCAACCTCGGTTTTGCATCCTTCTTTGCCATCAAATATCTCAAAGCAGAATAAATAGTATGCACTATAACTCTAGTGCCAAGAAAATAGGAGCAAAATTTCTCGAAAGCAAAGACTACTGCAAAGAGCTCTTGCTCAGTTACGGTGTAGTTCTTTTGGGCTTCATTGAGGGCTTTACTAGCATAGTAAATAGGGTGAAGGATTTTATCCCTTCGTTGACCCAAAACAACACCAAGAGCAACCCCGCTCGCATCACACATAACCTCAAACGGCTTACTCCAATCCGGCGAAATGATGATAGGTGCAAACACCAACTTTTCCATTAGCTCACCAAATGCCTTAAGACAGGATTCATCAAAATAAAACTTACACTCTTTCTCAAGCAACTTGCACAAGGGATGTGCAATATTTGAAAAATCCTTGATAAACCTAAGGTAAAAGTCTGCATGCCCTAGAAAGCTTCTCACACCTTTTACAGAGATGGGTGGAGGAAGTCTCTCTATCACCTCGACTTTAGCTCGATCAACCTCTATACCCTTCTCTGAAATGCGATGGCCCAATACAATACCTTCTTTCACCATGAAGTGACATTTTTCCCAATTAAGCACAAGGTTGCAGTCTTCACACCTCTTAAGAACCTCGGACAAATTACTCAAACACCGCTCAAAGGAGTCACCAACCACTGAAAAATCATCCATAAACACCTCAATAGTGTCCTCCACCATATCGGATAATATTGACATCATACATCTCTGAAATGTGGCCGGTGCATTACATAACCCAAACGTCATTCTCTTGAACGCAAAGGTCCCATATGGACAAGTAAAGGTGGTTTTCTCTTGATCCTCCAGTGCAATAGAAATATGATTATAACCCGAATAACCATCAAGAAAACAGTACCACCCCTTTCCTGCAAGTCTGTCCAACATCTGATCCATGAAGGGCATAGGAAAATGGTCATTCTCGGTACATGAATTTAATTTCTGGTATTCCATACATACCCTCCATCCAGTCACTGGTCTCATCGGAACAAGCTCATTTTTCTCATTGGGAACCACAGTCATTCCCCCTTTCTTAGGTACACACTAAACAGGGCATACCCAATTAATATCGGCAATTGGATATATCACTCCAGCATCCAACCACTTAATGATTTCCTTCTTCACCACCTCTTGCATAGGTGGATTTAAACGTCTCTAGTGCTCAATACTTGGCTTATGATCGGGCATGAGTTGGATTTTATGCAAACAAATACCGGGAGGGATCCCAATAATATCCGCAATAGTCCATCCAATAGCTCTTTTGAACCTTTTTAACAATGTCACCAAACTCTCAACTTGATGCACATTAAGATCTGATGCAATAATTACCGGCAAAGTGTCACCTTTTCCCAAGAATACATACCTCAGATGAGGTGGTAGACCTTAATCTTTAATTTTGGAGCCTCCTCTATAGATGGTTTCACAGGTGCAGATTCGCGATGCTTCATATCTAATTCAAATTTTTTTGGTTTAAACCGAACATCACCTCGATCAAGTGTCGCGACCCATGACCCATAATCTTCAATGCAATCACTATCAAAATTCATGATCACTGCCGCTAGTGCTTCTACACCTAGACGTTCTTCTTTTTGTACCTCAGATGACTTTTCAACTCTATAAGATATGGCAGATACTTATTGGAGTTCACCACTCTGCCTCAAGGACCTACAAATGTTGAAAGTCACTTCTTCATTGTTCAGCCGTAATTTCATTTGCCCTTTTTCCATAACAACCAAGGCTCTACCCGTAGCAAGGAATGGCCTCCCAAGTATAATAGGCACCTCAAAATCGACCTCACAATCAAGAATAACAAAACCGGCCGGAAATATGAATGACTCCACCTTTACTAACACATCAGGGAGTATCCCAACAGGCCTCTTCACCGTTCGATCGACCATCAGTAGCCGCATCGCAGTGGGCTTTGGGTCACCCAAACCCAACTTCTTGTAAATAGAGAGAGACATGAGATTTATGCTTGCCCCAAGATCACATAATGCTTTCGCAAAATGTAATAACCCGATTGTACATGGAATAGTGAAGGCACCCGGATCTTCCTTCTTTTACACTAGAGACCTTGTAGCAATAGCACTACAATGCTGCATTCTATCATCATCTTCAAAACTGACCGATCTTTTCTTAGGAACCATATCTTTCATGAACTTGGCATAACCAGGCATTTGTTCAAGAGCTTTGTAACGGCCTGTATTTTTGTATGTGATAGTTCTATTCATGTTATACTTGACATATACTTATAGTGTAGGTGAGGGATCATGTTTCTTACATGATTAGTGTTGGTTTAAACTAGCTTGGAAGGTGATGTAATGCCTTGCACGTTTTAGCATATGTATTGCAAGTTAACTCCTATGGAAAGTATTTAAGTAATTAAAGTAAGGTGGTAATTGAGCTAGCAGCTGCATCACCTACTTGATCTATATTATAGTTAAAGGGCCCAAGTTTGATTGACCAGATTTAGGCTTATATTTAGGGGCTCATTTGAAGCCCAAACCTATTAAAGAAAATGTGAATGAAAGAAGGCCCAACAGCCAAATCTGTCAGTTGGCCATTATGGATAAAGCCCAAGTGAAACTAAGTAAGTACATGACCTCCTAAGATTTGTTTTACCATGTTATTGGGCCAAGTGTATACCACCTACTTGCACTAATTGTCCCAAGCTGATTAAAAGAACAAAGGAAAAATGGACAGCCAAGGTCCAATAATATTAAGTCCAAAAGGACTAAGTTAAAAGGACAAGCAGGTGGGCACCTACTTGACATTATATGTCC
>JAJJBR010002769.1:80440-115558 GCA_022817965.1 Solanum lycopersicoides
AAGAGCAGTTAAAAGACTTATTACAGAAAGGATTCATAAGGCCTAGTGTGTCGCATGGGGAGCACCAGTTTTATTTGTACGCAAAAAGGATGGCTCATTAAGAATGTGTATCGACTACCGGCAGTTGAATAAGGTAACAATTAAGAACAAATATCCCCTCCCTAGAATTGATGATCTGTTTGATCAATTACAAGGTGCTAGGTGTTTTTCAAAGATCGACCTGAGGTCAGGTTATCACCAAGTGAGGGTCAAGGACAAAGATATACCCAAGACAGCTTTCCGAACACGGTATGGTCATTTTGAGTTCTTAGTCATGTCATTTGGGCTAACAAATGCACCAGCAGCTTTTATGGATTTGATGAATAGGGTGTTCAAGCCATTCTTAGATGTGTTTGTGATAGTGTTCATAGATGACATTTTGGTGTATTCAAGATCGGAAGAGGATCATGCTAATCACTTGCGGCAGGTTTTACAAATTCTCCGTGATCGTAAATTGTATGCAAAGTTCTCTAAATGTGAGTTTTGGTTGAAATCTGTGGCATTTCTAGGTCATATCGTATCCGAGGAAGGAATAAGGGTTGATAACCAGAAAATTGAAGCCGTGAAAAAATGGCCAAGACCTACAACGCCTACGGAGATCCGTAGTTTTCTTGGATTGGCAGGTTATTACAGAAGGTTTGTTGAAGGATTCTCTTCCATGGCTGCACCCTTAACAAAGCTAACACACAAAGGAACCAAGTTTCTGTGGAGCGATGAGTGTGAAAGAAGCTTCCAAGAGCTGAAGAGTAAATTAACTTCTACACCTGTGTTGGTACTTCCAGAAGGTACAGAAGGCTATGTAGTGTACTGTGATGCTTCGGGAGTGGGCTTAGGTTGTGTATTGATGCAGCATGGTAAAGTTATAGCTTATGGCTCAAGGCAGCTGCGGCCACATGAGAAAAATTATCCAACCCATGATCTAGAGCTAGCAGCAGTTGTGTTGCTTTGAAGATATGGCGCCACTACTTGTATGGAGTTCATGTTGACATATACACTGATCACAAAAGCTTGCAATATATTTTTAAGCAAAAAGACTTAAATCTGAGGCAGCGAAGGTGGCTGGAGCTATTAAAAGATTATGACATTGACATCTTATATCATCCCGGTAAAGCTAATGTAGTAGCTGATGCTTTAAGCCGTAAAATAATGGCAACCACTTATGGGAAGTCTATGGAAAGACAAGGAATGACTAAGGATCTTCCCAACTAGCTAACTTGGGCGTTCGCCTTCTTGAATCTCAAGACGAAGGGGTTATTGTGCAAAATGCGGCAGAATCCTCGTTAATAGTGGAAGTGAAAGAGAAGCAGTACACTGATCCAATCTTTTACAACTTAAAGAGAATGTACTACATGGTATGACAAAGGCGTTTGAGCTTAAGCAAGACGGAGTACTTCAATGTCAAAACAGATTGTGTGTACCTAATATAGATGAACTAAGAAAGAGGATCATGATGGAAGCACATAATTCAAGGTACTCTGTTCATCCGGGGTCAACTAAAATGTATCATGACTTGAAAGAAATGTATTGGTGGGGAACATGAAGAAGAACATTGCAGAATTCGTGGCTCAGTGTCCAAACTGTCAACAGGTAAAAGTAGAACACCAAAAGCCCGGAGGTTACATGCAGCGTATAGAACTTCCAATTTGGAAATGAAATGGACATGATCAACATGGATTTTGTTACTGTTTGCCTCGCTCATTCCGGAAGTTGACCCATATGGGTAATAGTGATAGACTTACCAAAGCGCACACTTCTGTTCCGGTGAAGACTACTTATACAGCTGAAGAGTATGCGAGGTTGTACATTAAGAGATAGTTCGACTACATGGAGTGCCAATCTCTATAATATCGGATAGAGGAGCTCATTTACAGCAAATTTTTGGAAGTCATTTCAAAAGAGTTTGGGAACACAAGTGAATTTAAGTACAGCCTTTCATCCTCAAACGGATGGTCAGGCAGAACGTACGATTCAGACACTTGAGGATATGCTGCGAGCTTGTATATTAGATTTCAAGGTATGGGATGATCACCTACCACTTATTGAATTTCTTATAACAATAGCTATCATTCGAGCATTAAATGGCACCTTATGAAGCTTTATATGGTCGAAAGTGTAGATCACCAATTGCTGGTTCGAAATGGGTGAAACTTCCTTATTTGGGCCAGATCTTGTTCATCAAGCTATGGAAAAAGTCAAAGTGATACAGCAGCGCGGTAGAAACAGCTCAAAGTCGACATAAATCATATGCAGATATTAGAAGGAGAGGACTAGAATTTTCTATAGGGGATTGGGTGTTCTTGAAGGTGTCTCCGATGAAAGGGTAATGAGGTTTGGTAAAAAGGGAAAGCTGAGTCCACGCTATATAGGGCCATATAATATTATCCGAAAATTTGGCAAGTAGCCTATGAGTTAGAGCTACCAAGAGCTTTCATCAGTTCATCCGGTGTTCCATGTCTCAATGCTACGGAAATGCGTAGGTGATCCATTTCGTATTACTCCTACTGAAGACGTACAGGTTACAGGAGATCTCACTTATGAAGAAGTACCATTGCTATTCTGGATCGACAAGTTAGGAAGTTAAGAAATAAGAAGTAGCTTCTGTAAAAGTTCTATGGAGAAACCAACAAGTAGAAGAAGTTACTGGGAAGCAGAAGAAGCAATGAAATTGAAGTATCCTCACCTCTTCCACACTGGTGGGAATGATCAAATGTTAGTGGAGGCATTGACAAGTAAGTATAAGTCTATATGTTCAATGTGATTAATAGTAGTACTAGCTTAGGCTTGAACTTGTTTAGGCCGCACAACCATGCTAACATTCGAGGACGAATGTTCAAGGGGGAAGGATGTAACGGCCTGTATTTTTGTATGTGGTAGTTTCTATCATGTTATACTTGACATATACTTATAGTGTAGGTGAGGGATCATGTTTCTTACATGATTAGTGTTGTTTAAACTAGCTTGGAAGGTGATGTAATGCCTTGCACGTTTTAGCATATGTATTGCAAGTTAACTCCGATGGAAAGTATTTAAGTAATTATAGTAAGGTGGTAATTGAGCTAGCAGCTGCATCACCTACTTGATCTATATTATAGTTAAAGGGCCCAAGTTTGATTGACCAGATTTAGGCTTATATTTAGGGGCTCATTTGAAGCCCAAACCTATTAAAGAAAATGTGAATGAAAGAAGGCCCAACAGCCAAATCTGTCAATTGGCCATTATGGATAAAGCCCAAGTGAAACTAAGTAAGTACATGACCTCCTAAGATTTGTTTTACCATGTTATTGGGCCAAGTGTATACCACCTACTTGCACTAATCAGTCCCAAGCTGATTAAAAGAACAAAGGAAAAATGGACAGCCAAGGTCCAATAATATTAAGTCCAAAAGGGCCCAAGTTAAAAGGACAAGCAGGTGGGGCACCTACTTGACATTATATGGCCCAAAATTGGTCAAGAGTGTCGGCCATAACACCTCCTTTTTCAAAGGATAAGGATCAAGTCTTATTCTCCATTTTGAACTTGCAAAAAATTTCAGATTTCCTAAGTTCTTTCTTGGTCTCTCTTGGCTTCAATTAGCAGCCCTAAAACACCTTAGAGTTCTTGAGTGCTGTTTAATTTTTCAAGTAAGAGTTTGAAGGAGAGTTTGAATTCTTGAAGTACAAGTGTAGAGGATAAATTTTCAGAATTAAGGTAAGACTTCAACCCATTTGTTTTCCTCTCTTTGATAATGTTTGGAGTGGAGAATTTTGTATATGTTTATCAAGAATTCATGGATTGTGATAAATCTTTGAGTCAATATTCTCCTATTATGCTGAAAGATTTGAGATTGTTAGTGGATGCTTTATGAATATTGTTGTTGAGGGCTGTTTGGGTATCTCTGGAAATGATGTTTGAAGTTGTATTAATGTGTAGAGCAAGGGTGTGGTAGTTCACCATTTATGTAAGGGTTGTATGGGCCTGATTTCCATCAAATATTTTAGCTACTGTTTTGGAGAACCTTATTGTGATTAGCTGCTGATGTTAGCTTAATCATGACTTATGTTGTAGATTAGCACCCAATAAGGAAGGCTGAATCGTGATAGTGGTATTGGTCATAAATATAAGGTATGTAAGGCTATTCGATTCTATATCCTTTTGGAATGAAATCTGCCACCTGCAATTAATATCAATGAAGTGATTCTCGTAAGTTCTATTTCTAGAAAAGGAAGCATGGTGGCAGCGTACTATCTCCAAATAGCTAGCAATATTTCTTTCCCCATTCTAAGTACATGGAACTACTTCATTATATGTTCACTACTCTATACTTGTGTAATTTCCCCTTGTGCTGTTATAGAAATGCTATTTGTAAAAGAAAGTTTGATGAATCCTTCTCCTAAGCCAATTGAAGTCAATTGTTCCATTAAGGTCTTAAAGTAAGGTGTTGATGTTTCTTAGCTTCTTATGTCATTGTTACTGCCTCAAAGTATTGTTTTCATGTATTCCACTACTGCTCCGTAATTTCATATCTCCAAGATGATTATAACCACCAAATCAACATCTCAAAGTGTTACGATTATCCAAAATAACATCTCAAAAGAGTTATGAACTGATTAACAATAATCTCAAAGATTAAAGAATCTAAGTGAAGAAATATATTTAATTAAGGGTGGCAGCTCAGGGGCGAAAGCCTAGCATGGGCCGATCCCAAGTTGTGTAATTATGAGGACCGCATCCCAGGGGTTAATACGCCTAGCATGGGTCATCCTCTTCTACCACTGATCAGCTGGTCACTTGTATCACATGCCCAACAAAGATTATAACATACAAAGAAGGTAAAGAAAAGAATGTAGCTTACTTGATTCCACAAGAGTAAGCAAAGGTGGTCTTCTCTCCTAATCTATGCACTCATATGTTGCTACTTGAATTCATTTGAGCCTTGTATTACATATACTTTTTGCCTTACATATTCAGTACATTTTTCGTACTGACGTCCCGTATTGGGGACGCTGCATTTCATGCTGCAGGCTCAGGTACTCCAGCCAGTAGACCTCGTCAGTAGGAGCACTCAAAATTCTGCTACTTTTGGTGAGCTCCAAGTTGATTCGGAGCTTTATTAAGTCCTTGGTAAATTCGTTTGGTATTGTATCGTAGTTAAGGGTAAGGCGGGGTCTGTCCTGACCTACTCTAGTCTTCTATCTTTTAGAGGCTTTGTAGACGTATGTACATGGTTCAGTTGTGTCTTAAGGAGTTGTGGCCTAAACGGCCAAGTCTTGTATATAACTTTTGGACCTACTTACGTTGGTTTGTATCGCTGCATCCAAAGTTATCTTGTCTCAGTTGTTATAGTATATGCTCAGTAAGAACAGGTTGTAGGTTGGTTCTCTCGAGCCTTTATGGCATCGGGTGCCTGTCCGTCTTAATGGGTTTTGAGGCGTGACAAGCTTCTATCAAAGGGACATTGATGGAAACATGTTTCAACATATTGATAAAACGTCGGTATTTACCATCCTCGGTCTTTTTCACTAACCTTTGTGGGAACGGAGGTGGTGGTCTAGGCATGGGGATCACCTTTTGGGGTACCTCAATTTCTTTCCCCGTTTTGTCTCCTAACTCACCACTAACCTCTACTACCTCATCATCACCTCTTATCACCTTTTCTACACCAGACGGCATCGGTGGGTCAATGGTTTGCTTACCACCTCGAGTTGTGACTGCCATACAATGTCCATCATTTTTTGGATTTTGGACAGTGTTGCTAGGAAGAGTGCCCGGTTGGCCTGGGTTCACAGTCGAAGATAATTGGGCCAATTGCAACTCAAGATGCTTTATAGAGATTGCATGTGTATCAACTTTCTGCCCAATACTCGCTAAGTCACTTCTCAACTCTTTAGTGTGCTAATCACTAGCATCGAACCTCCTCATCATTTTCTGCAACATATCCTCTACTCGCGCCATACTACCTCCACCGTCCCTAGGAGTAACTTCACGATTTTGAGGTGGAACATAGGACCCACTCCTATCATTTCTATTACCATAGTTACCCCGGTTGAAGTTGTTGTCATGGTTGTAATTCCTATCTCGGACATAATGACCCTCTCAGTTGTAATTACCATAGTTCCGACCTTGGTTTCCTTGACCTTGGCGCCAATTATCCTGATTGGAGCCTTGGGCGTTTGGTCGGAAACCCCCCGTCTGCTCATTTACCACATAAGAGTCCTCCTCATAGTAATACTCATCAGTTGGCGCTGGTGGTTTAGACAAGTAGTTCACCGCATTTACCTTTTCTGCACCCCAGTGACATGTTTCAACACCAACCCAAACTCAGTTCTCATTTGAGCCATTTCCTCACGAATCTCATCTGTGGCTGGGTTGTGTGCGGATTGCACTGCAAAAGTCATTCTCCCAGTATCTGACTTCCTAGTGCTCCAAGCTTTATTACTTCGGGAGATTTTTCTAACTTCTCAGCAATCTCAGCATAAGGACACTCTCCATAAGAACCACCCACTATCGTATCCAATACTGTTTTATTATTATCGTCTTGTCCCCGATAGAAGTACTCTTTCAGTGACTCATCATCGATGCGGTGATTGGGGACACTTCTCAAGAACGAAGTGAATCTGTCCCAAGAACTACTAAATGATTCTCCCGGTAGTGCCACAAAGTTGTTCACCCTATCTTTGTGGTTTAGCTTCTTAGACACCGGGTAGTAACGTGCTAAGAACACATCCCTCAATTTATTCCAAGTGTAGATTGAGTTATGGGGGAGTTCTGTAAACCATATAGCAGCCTCTCCCGTTAGTGAAAGAGGAGACACACTCAACCCAATTACGTCTATATTCAAATCAGGCCTCCCTACACAACTCTTACACACCGACCTCACTTTGGCGATGTGAGCATGTGGATCCTCAGAAGGTAGCCCCGAAAACAAATCTGTAGCGGTGGGCATTTGCATCAGACTACTAGTTACCATGAAAGTATGGCCATGTGGTAGGGGAGGTAAGACAAGTGGCCTGTCAGAGTCGGTAATGTTATCATATCCCCTATAATACTCTTGAGGGCATGGAGCGGGAGGTTGCCTCCGTATTTCATCTTCCCCACGATTTTCAGGTAATAACTGACCATGAGCATCAACCAGAGGTGGAATGTTTGGGTTGTGATCATCATCGCGAATACCCAAATTTTGATTCATCCTGCGTAGTGTACGCTTCAGTTCGAGGTCGGGTGGAAATATGGGTTCTCCTCTATTCCGCGTACTTGGCATACACGGAAGTTAGATCAGCAAGAGACAAAAACAACAAGAAAAAGTAAAATTAGGAAAATATTGACTAAACTTTGGTAATAAGCTTAAAGTTAATCTAAAAGCCACTTTCCCCGACAGCGGTGCCAAAATTTGATACGCTCAAATTAACATCTCGAAAAGAAGTATAAGCGATCGTATCAAGTAAAGAACCCAACTATGAGGTTGGGTGATCCCACGAGGAAAATGATTTAAACTTAACTTTAACCTACTATTACTTCTATTTAGTCAAGTCCTTTTCGAAAACAAATAACAAAAAGGGGGTTTCAAATAACAAATCTAATTAGCTATTTCTAAGTAAATAAGTGACAAGTTCAAAGATTTGATTTTGATCAAGTAATGAAAGTAACTAGGGCTTAAGTGTTCCCCATAGGTTCATAACTCGATAATTCTAGATATAACAATCCTTTCCTAATATCTTGCATGCAAAGTGGTAAGCTTATTATGAATCCCTAATTCCTTGGTCCGGCAACTAGAAAATTTCACTCCGCACCTTGGTCCATCTACGTGTGTATGCTTTACTAAACCTTACCTTTACCTCATATTAAGCATCATAATCGATGTTTGGCTCAGTTGTTACTTTGCACCAATCGACACTAGCCTATTAGATAGTGTATACTAAATCTATGTTGATAATTCTTTTCTTATTATCTTCCTCCTTGGTCCGGCAAGTAGCAACAAGGCAAGTTCTAACGTGTGCACTTGTTAAAAAGACTTCTGAACGAAAGAATTAACAATACATGCAAGACACTATTCGAGAATTGTTATTTTAGCTAGGTTTTACCTTGTTATTTACCCATGGTTCCCACAACCCTAGCTTTGGAGTTTAGTTACCCATGTTCATAATCACACAATTCATATTAATTAGATAAGAATTCATGCACTTACTTTGATAAGATTGAAGAAAAACCAGAAAATTACTTGAATTAATCAAAAACTTGTAACAAACGATTTCGAAAAATAAAGTAATTTCCAAAATCCCAAAGTTCAATACTTAGAAAAATAAAACAAAAAAATATCCAAGTGTCTAACCCCAAAAACTAGGTTTTAACAAATATTTATAATACTAGAATCCTAACAAAAGAAGGAAATCTATTTAAGGAAAATTTGTCCAAAAACGCGTCTGAGTCAACGACTGTAGCGACAGACCGTCGAAGTCACGATGGACCGTCGAGGCCCTCCGTCGTGCCATACTTAAATCGTTTTCTGCTGCTTTCTTTACCCATTTTCCGTTACCATCGACGGACATGCAGGATGGTTCGTCGTGGCTATGACGGTCCGTTGATGGCTTCCGTTCCTCCATACTTAGAATCTTTCGAAGATGGGTACTGGGGCTACTTTCTGTTAACCTTGACGGATGTGCAGGACGGTCCGTCGTGGCTATGACGGATCGTCGAGAGCCTCCGTAGCCCCAAACTTAGTCAAAATTCCCCAACTTCATTTAGCAGCGTTTCTCTTCGTACGACGGTGGACACCTGCGGACCGTCGAGGTCACGACGGACCGTCGATGGCTACGTAGGTCGTCACTTCTGCAATTTTCAGCACAATACTCCCACGTTCTCCTTTTGGACAGATTTCCTACAAACAAAGAGAAAACTATATTAAAACCAATACAAGAAGGCTTAAGACACACACTAAATTTAAGGAAAAAGCATAAAAGTACCGTGAAACCATGGTACAACAGAGGCATTACTTGTATTGTGTTCATGTAGATGTTTTCACTGATCATAAGAGTCTCCAGTATGTGTTTACTCAAAAGGAGTTGAATCTCCGGCAAAGAAGGTGGTTAGAATTGTTCAAAGACTATGATATGAGTGTCTTATATCATCCCAGCAAGGCTAATGTAGTTGCGGATGCTCTAAGTCGTATGACTATGGATAGTGTGTTGCGTATAGATGAACCCAAGAGATACCTAGTGAAAGATGTTCATAGGTTGGCTAGATTGGGGGTGCGACTGGAGAGTTCTCCTAATGGTGGTGCTACGGTTCATCATAGGTCCGAGTCATCATTGGTGGTTGAGGTGAAGTCCAACCAACACCTTGATCAACTATTGATGGAGTTGAAGGAATCGGTTTTTGGCAAGTTGAATGAGTCTTTCTCCCTAGGGAGGGATGGTGTGTTGAGGTACCGAGGGAGATTATGTGTTCCCGATGTAAATGGGTTGAGGGATAGGATCCTTGAAGAAGCCCATGGATCCCACTACTCCATTCATCCGGGTTCGACTAAGATGTACCATGACCTTCGGGAGATTTTTTGGTGGGAAGGTTTGAAGAAGGACATAGCAGAATTTGTTGCTAAGTGTCCAAATTGCCAACAAGTAAAGGCGGATTATCAAAAGCCGGGTGGATTACTACAAGAGATCCAAATTCCTACTTGGAAATGGGAGGATATTAATATGGACTTTGTAGTAGGGTTTCCTCGGACTCAAAGTCATTTGATTCTATATGGGTGGTTGTTGATAGATTGACTAAGTCCACTCATTTTATTCCCGTCAAATCCACTTATTCGGCGGAGGATTATGCAAAGATCTTCATAGATGAGATTGTGTGTCTCCATGGTATTCCGTTATCCATCATTTCGGATCGGGGTGCACAATTCACATCTAGATTTTGGAGGTCATTCCAAGAAGGTATGGGTACTAAGGTGAAATTGAGTACCGCTTTTCATCCTCAAACGGATGGTCAAGCGGAACGCACTATTCAAACCCTTGAGGATATGCTTAGATCTTGCATTATTGATTGCAAAGGTAATTGGGATAAGCACTTTCCCTTGGTGGAGTTTGCTTATAATAATTGCTTTCATTCATCCATCTCCATGGCTCCCTATGAAGCCTTGTATGGGAGGAGGTATAGGTATCCTATTGGGTGGTTTGAAGTTGGTGAGCCTTCGATTCTTGGTCCCGATTTGATTTATAGGACCTTAGAGAATGCGCACATCATAAGAAATCATTTGCAAACAACCTACAGTCAACAAAAGTCTTATGCCGACAATAGGAGAAGGGATTTGTAGCTTGAAGAAGGTGATAAGGTGTACTAGAAAATTTCACCTATGAAGGGGGTGGTTAGATTCGGCAAGAAGGGGAAATTGAGTCCTCATTATGTGGGTCCTTATGAGATTTTAGAAAGGGTTGGTAAGGTTGCCTATCACTTGAAGATCCCTAATGATTTAGCTTCGGTTCATCCGGTTTTCCATGTTTTTATGTTGAAGAAGTGTGTCGGTGATCCCGAGTCTATTCTTCCTATTTAAGGCCTTGGAGACAAGGATAATTTATCTTATGAGGAGGTTCCAGTTCAAATCCTTGATAGGAAAGTTAAGAGATTGAGGAGCAAAGAGGTGGTTTACGTAAAAGTGTTATGGAAAAACCACCTAGTTGAGGGGGCGACATGGGAGGCCGAGGCCGACATGAAGACCCGTTATCCTCATCTTTTGATGATTAAGGTTATCCATTCTCTTTAACAATATAATTATGAATAGAAAAGTTGGTTTCTTGATCTTTAGGTGAAGTTTTGCAAAAATCTAATTTTTGAGAACTTCACAGTGATGCTACAGTGAAATCAATGTAATTTGACCTTGAAAACTTCAAATTTTTGCTTTTGCTTGTTTTGAGCTAAGCTATGCATTTTGATATGGTGAGACTTTATGGAAATTATATATAGCATATTGATATGATGAACTTTGTGCTAATTGACTCAGTTAGTGTATGTTGAGCTCATGTGTGTTGTGAGAAGGAGATATCTCATGATGAAATGATTGAGCCTAGGTGTGATGATTTGAGTATTGAAATTTTGCTTTATTGAAATGATGTGATTCATGTTAATTTGATATTGTGGATTGGTTGAGCTGCTAGTCTTGAGTCTACTCCTCCCTTTAAAGAGAGTGTTAGTGTCATTCGGGGACGAATGTTCCTAAGGGGGGGATAATGTATTATTTCAAAATCTCAAGACATGCCATAAATCCTAACCTAGGTGTCATGAAGTCTAAGTACTGTTTCTAAGTCAATTTAAATGAATTTAGGTCATTCAAGGTGTCTAAGAACCAAATTATTCAAGAACGTCCATGACGTCCGGAAAGTTGGCTCACAAAGAGTGCTAGGGTGTCTTAGCCATTTGACTAGTTTTAAGAGTCGAAATTGAATGAAATTTGGTGAAAATATGTCTAACACGTGTTAGGGATGTTTCATAGTCAAAACTTCCGTGTACGACTCCCCAAGGACCAACCAAGGGCCCTTGAGGAGGACCCTTGTGTTTTGATGCAACACTGCCTGGCAGTGTGCATTGACGAAATAGTTGACGGGGCGTGTGTGGATCGACGGGGCGTCGATGGCACCCTCATCCCACACTTAGAGGATTTTAAGGATCCCTCTTCTGCACAGTCTCTGACCAAGACGACGGAGTGCAAGATGGAGGGGGGACTGCCAGTCGACTCACAAACAGCCCGTCAGCGGGGTTCCGTCTGTGAGGGTCCAAGTTCCTTCCAAATTTTTAATGATCCCATTTAATTAATTAGGTAGTTTGGTGTTTAGTTAGGGGTTTAGGGAAGTCTAATTAAGTAATTTAACCCCTCACATAAATACCCCAACCCTCATTAGTCTAAACACAACTCTCAAAATAAACTTTCTTCCTTCTCTCTACTCTTGCTCTCTAATTGGAAGACTCCATAGAAGCTTAGCTTGGGAGTTGGATTGGGGGATGATTAAGGTAGAATTCATCTTCAGTCTTCATCAAAACATTAAGGTATGAGATCTAATTAACCTTTGAGACTTCTTTCCTCAAAGGTCTCCTTCAAAGGTTTTCCAAAAGTTGAGTTTTCATATGGGTTTTATTCAATTACGAAATTATGTTATGAATTGAGTTGGTTATACTTTCTCTAGGATACAATGAGTAGATTATCATGTAATGCAACTTAATTGGGATGAATTGAGATGGTTTGGTCTAGATTGTAGGTTATGACCCTTAACCCTAGGTTTGATCTTGATATGAATTATGTTGGGTTTGATTCAATTGACTTTATTAATGGTTAAATACCTTTAATTGTTGTTATTATACTGATTATAAACATATTGTGATGAATTGTAGTTTCTCATGATGGTTCTTGAGTATTTATCTAGATTAAGAAGATAGACTTAGATATCATGGTTTCAAGCTTTGATTTAGTATTGAATTATCGTATAGTCTCTTCTAACTTCATTATCATGTTGGTTATTACATTTTATTGGTGTGATGACCCAAATTGGGTTGAGTTGTGGGTTGATGGTAAGTCCCTATAATGAACTATGAAGGAGAGTTGGTAAGTCTTGATTATCCTATTTCTTACTTCAGTTGTGGTTAATTGTGATCAAGTCATGATGTTGTATTGGAGTATACCTTGTCTAGGATGATACGATGGTATAATAATCGAATTGAAATGGCTTATGCTTTGGTTGTGAGGTTTCTTAGGGTGTCAATGTTATAAGGATGGTAATGTGTATCAATGTTCCCTACTATGATGTGATATACAAAGTGTTAATCTCACTATTATGAATTGTGATGAAAGAACTATTACTCATGCAGTTCTTATTGAGCTATGATGATGAATGTGCATGGGCTAGATCCTATGACCTAACTAACTATATGATTGTAATAAGACTAAAAGACATTTCAATGAAAGGGAATTAGCTTAGCACCGAGTGAACTTAATAATGGGAGGTGATGACTTGTCCATAAAAGGAAAGATTCACTCTAAAGTTTCCCATATGATGTTAACCTCCTTGCCTTTGGATGTGTCATCCGAGGGATTCCCATGAGAAGAGGCCCAATTACCACATGGTATGAAAAGGGACACCTATATCTTAGTTCTTGAACTATGTTGCCACCATAGGATACTAGCTAGTGGATCCACCTAGAAAGCTATGTTTGTATTGGGTTCTACTTTGGCCGGTAGACCACCTTTCATCGGTGTAAGGTTTCATGACACTGGATTCCACATTAGCTCATGTGGTCTATGTCGGTTAAGGAAAGAATTCCCTAAACTAAAATGAATGTATGAAGTATAAACTAATCTAAGTAACTTGAGGGGTTTGACTTTAGCCTAGGTAGGGGTATGGGACTCTACCTATGCCTTGCACTAGTTTGCCTTGATAGGAGCTTTGATAAGTTAATATTATGTATATAAATGATGATATAATGTAAATGACTTTATATGTTGAATAAGAGGCTTATGAATATGAAATTGGTTATCATTGTTAAAGAAGGAACATCATATGAGATTGAAGACAATGCTATGTGAAGTGAATTGCTAATTATGATCTTTAGAGGGTTACTTGGTTAAGTAGGGTTATGGGGCTTTGCTTGGTCATTGCACTTATGGCTTTGTAAGGATTATAATTGGTTGGTTTGGTTTGCTATATACATGATTTACTCTTGTTCATGTTTTGTGATGTTATTACTTGATGATAGACTTATATGAGATTGTGGGTTTAAGTATGATGATATGTATATAATATAATTAACTTGTTTAGTGTGTTTAAGGGATTTGTTTAAATGACATGATTGCATTAAATGCCCCTTCTTAGCATATTTTGTTGGTATTTGTGCATATGGTCTCATACTTAGTACATGTGGCGTACTAACCCCATTTTCCCCCCTTTCCCACAACATTTTAGGTTTAGGTCTTCGAAGTTTGATTTGAGGTGATTGGAAAGAAGACTTGGATATTCTATCATCCAAGTGGTAGGTCCTCATTTTCCCGAGGATGATGCCGATATTCTCTTTACGGATTTACTTAGCTATTAAGACTTTTGAATTGACTCTATCTTTTATTTGAGACAAAGATGTATAAAGCCTATATGTGGCTTACTTTTATTGTTGTAGGGCTATGCCCAAGTTGAGATGGTCTTCACTAGATGGTTTATGAGGTGAGACGGATTCTATGACTCAAATTCTATCTTATATATGTATATGAAATAAAAGTAGAAGACTAAGTATCTTCCTATTCGAAAGAGTCTATGTAAACTCAATACTAATATTATTATGTGTATGTATAGGTCTATGTAAACCTTCGATTATATATAATTGAAAAGTTTTTGTTTTTCCGTATTTTTAATCGATGAATGCAATGATGTAAGACTAAGAGGCTTGTCTTAGTCCTCAAAGAGGACGACGACGCCTGTTACATCTGGAGGGTAAACCCGAATGTGACATTTGTTCTACGGACCAATGGTAGAACTATGATACAACCCATGTAGGCACATGGTTAAGGAATATCAAGGGTTTATTTGTTCTCTAATGTCATCTTATCTTATAGACACATCCCAAGAATACTCAATCGGTGCTAGCCTTCGTTCTCATTGAGTATTTACAATCAAAGTAGTACATGAATACGTTCCATATCTAGTTCATAAGCCAATTACATTACGCCTTGTTAAAGATATCCCCTAGGGTTGCCATTTGATGGTTAAGAGGATAGCTAAATGACTTTCCTAAGGATGATTTCATGCCGTTCAAGCCAACCAACCCTAAGTCCACCATTCACACAAGAAGGAGACCACTACAACTTTCAACTTCAAGGATATCATAACTTCTCAAGTATGTTGAGGGTTGCACATAATTGACCTTCTCACTACATTCAAGGCCACATGTCAATCACATAAACAAGACTAAGGAGCTTTAGCATACTAAGTCAAGGATCCATATTCATATTCAATAGGTATCAATTAAGGGACACAAGTCTACAAAAAGAAGACACATCAATACTTAACATTATCACACATAGCATATCATTCAAGAAACACATAGGACAACTAAGTATACTTTCTAGTCACCCTACACACTTATATGGAATCCTCAATATAAATCATCATAAGGATCATATAGTCAACTAGGAAGATTAAGATTCCAACATCGAGTAAACACATATAAGACATCGATATAGCCTATCATTATCACCTATATTCAATTAGAAGAACACTACTTGATTTCATAGATACACATGACTCATATAGACCTTAACAATGGTCACACTTCGAATATGTAACAAGACAATATCATAATACATAAGGTAATGCCGATGAGGCCACATCATTCTCAAGTAAAGCACATAAGCACCACCACCATAAGTAGATCATACCAATCAATACTATTGAAATGTATATGCTACACAATATAGTAAGGGTTAGGTCAACATACCATTGATCCAACCATCACAAGTTCAATCCATAGCCAATTCATTCAACAAAATATACCAAGGCTCTTACCAATAGCCATAGATTACAATTCAACCCAACAATTTCAATATACAAAGTATCAAAGATAATACAATATGAATTAATCAATTCAGGGCAGCCTACTCATAGTTCTAGCATGATTATTTCATAGTTCAATTATCCCTAATCAAACTACACAATAATTGAATATCATTGACACCTAATCAAATCACTCATAACATAGTCAAAAACTAGGGTTTCACGAATTACATGGGTTCATAGAATATTTACTCTAAAATCATCCTATTAACATCAATTCGATCAATATATACTGATTCAAAATGTTTTATGCAAGAACCAATGGATAGATGTCAAAATAGAACAATTTATCTTTTGAGAAATCTTTAGAAAACACTTTGAGACTTGGATCCTTGAAGAAAAGAGATTCAAGGAGGAAGGCCATCCTTGATTGATTCTATACCACAAATTTGATAAAGAATTGATGAAGAATCACCAAAGACTCTTCAATCTAAGCTCTTCCTTGAGTTTTGGCTCCGATGGAGATCTAGAGAATTTCTAAGATATTTTTGGTTTTGATTTGGAATAATGAATTATCTAGGTGTTTAGGACTTTTAAACCCTTTTAAATACCGAAAACACCCTCATGTAACACATTTAGTTATTTGGACGTGGCGTGAATATATCAATTCACTTCTACACTTTACAGAGAACCTGCGCGGGCTGCAATCACCATCGACGCCAGCCCATTGATGGGGCGTAGGTCCACAAAATGAACAGTCCTGGCTTACCGTCGATGGGTTCAGAGACTTGCCTTTGGGAGATTAAGCTCCCTTGTCTATATCCTGACCTACGCCTCCAACCTACGGGGCGTCATTCCACCTATTGTGTGTCGATGCCATCCGTAGGTGAAACTGGTCTAGACAGCCTCGACCTAAAAGTTGGGTCCTTTCTGTAGGACCCTTGGTTGGTCCTTGGGGAATTTTTTCTGGATGTTTCCAAATCAAATACTATCATATAAATTTTTAGGACCTCTCACATCAATTTCATCCAAAACGAACACATAAAACTCGACGAAACATTCTAAGACACAAAAGGTCATTTCAAGGCAAACCTTTCGAACGTCATGGACGTTCTTAGGCGCTTGACCTCCAAACTTCATGAAACTTGACACACTACCTATAAAATCTATTATTACTCATATAAGGACCTCATAAGATCAAGAAACGCATTTCAGCACATAAAAACACCTAAGGCCCCTTGGTGACTAGTCGTTGAACATCTTGGTTGTCCCTTCATGTTTGACTTCCAAATCACCTAAACCATAAGACACTACCTCAATACCAAATTTTAACTCATTTTAGGACTTCAAAATATGAATACAGAAACTTTAGGCTCTAGTTTCACCTAAGTCGTTTTAGAGGTGTCACAAAAAGCTGGTGTCATTGAACTAGTAAAACATCCTTAGGTTTCATCAAGGTTTGGAGGTGTTGTATGAGGTCTAAAACTTTTAATATTACTTTAATATGTAAAATAATGTATATATGGTTAAAACGTCCAGGTCCGACCCCCCGAGGATCGCCCTAGGGATCCACGAAGGGACCCCAAATTTGGCCAAGCAAGCTGAACAAGGCAGCGCGGAAATGCACTATGGTGAAGTGCCTCCGCGTCGTAGAAATGGTCCACCAAGATTCAAAATCTTGGTCTGAAATGCTGACACATAGCGGAATCTTCTGGTTCAAAAACTTCTTTAGGAAAACTCTCGGGAGAAGCTCCGCGACATGGACTTGTTCCCCGACAAAAATCTGAAATTTGGAGTTCAAGTTTGACTTCGCTAAAAGGTCAACTTAAGTGAGGGGTATTTTGGGTATTTCATTAGTGGTCTATATATTGATTTTAAATTAGTTTTACCTCATATTCACTCACTCAAATAAATCCCCAAATAAAAACCTAAAAGCTCTCACCTCTCTCTACTTTCTCTCTCGATTCAACCTCCATTGTAGGAAGAAGAAAGCTTGAAGAAGAACACCAATTTCTCTAGGATTTAACTTGAATTTCGTGGATTAAGCATCATTATGGTATGTATTCTTCACTCTTGGGTTTCCTTTCCCCAAGAGGTCCATTCAAAGATTATTTCTAAATAACCCAATTCCAAGAGTTTTCTTTTACAAATGGGTTTTCTTCTCAACATGAAATTGATGATTGATTATTATTAATATGTGATTACCCATGACTAATTAATTATATATTGTTGAGTAATTGATGTTTATTATGGAAATTTCGTGTGAATCATGTCCCCTTCCCAATTTCCCCAAATCTTGGATCATGCTTATGAATTGATGGGAATTGAAAAATGTATTGATTGTTAGACCTGTTTTATCTATTTTAATTCATTCATGGACACTCTATGGTAATGTATTGTTTGGATTGGATCTATTTCTTCAATAATTAATGATGAACCCTTTTCCCCTAACCCTAGGTTATGAATTAAGGTTAATTGGGATAGTGATGATACAATTGAGTTAGTTCTTGTGTAGATTACTATTGTATGATGGGTGAATGTGGTTGGCTGATTGTAAGACCATTGAAGGAGTCTTATGAAGGTGGATTGGTAAGACCTTATGATCTTGAATCCTTTACTTCAATTGTGATGGCTTATACTTGATGATGATGTTCAATTGAAGTATTACATGTGATTAGATTATGTAGGTGATGCTATGATGAATGAAATTGAAATGTCTTTACTATATGAATTGTGATATGATGCTTACGGTGTGATGATATAAGGTTGATTGTGAATAAATTATATGTCTTATTAAGATACGATGATGATGATGTTAATCTCACAAATGAAGGGTTGCAATGAAAGTACATTCTCCTGCAATTTCTAATGAGCTAATGATGATGATATACAAGGGGTTAGTCTCCTATGGACTATACTAAGATATGATGATTAATAAAGGCTTGTAGACATTACAAAAAAGGAACTTTATCTTAACACCGAGTGAACTTGAAAATTAGAGGTGTTGACTTCACTCAGAGGAAGATTCACACTATAGTTCCACATGAGTTGTTGACTCCCCTTGGAGGTAGATTCACCCTGTGGTTTTTCATGATATGAGGAATCCAATGCTAATGGGAATGTACAGGGTTCAAGACGTATCTCCTAGTTCCTTAACTATGATGCACTCATAGGAAGACTAGCTAGTGGATCTTTTATAATCGGGGAGCATCCCCTAGATGTAACTGGCGTCGTCGTCCTCGGAGAGGACTAAGACTAGCCTCTTAGCTTACATCATTACATTTATAGTTTAAAATTTGGAACATTTACAACTTTTATATATCTATATTGAGGTTTACATAGACCTCTCACAGACACATAATATATATTCATATAGAATATGCATAGACCCTTCGTATAAGAAGTTTACATAGTCTTCTACTTTTATTGCACATAGATATATAACATACTTAACATAGTCTTCAATGAGTGTCTCATCTCATGACTATCTAACACAAGTGTATATCAATTGAGCATATCTCATACATCAATGTAACAAAGCCACATATAGGCTATACAATCTTTAGTACTCAAACAAAAAGGGAAGAACATAGAAGTCTTAAAACTAAAACAACTTCATAAGCTTGATATTGGGATTGCCTCGGAAAGTGAGGACCTACCCAACTTGAATGATTGAGAAATTCGAAGTCTTCTTCAATGTCGTCTCAAAAGCCCTTCAACAACCGGAACCTAAAATGTTGGGGAAAAAAGAGAAAATAGGGTTAACACATCACATATACAAAGTATGAGACCATATGCATAACATCGAGTAACACATATAAGACATCGATATAGCTAATCTATCACCTATATCAATTAGAAGAACACTACTTGATTTCATAGATACACATGACTCATATAGACACTTAACAATGGTCACACTCGAATATGTAACAAGACAATACATAATACATAAGGTATGCCCATGAGGCCACATCATTCTCAAGTAAAGCACATAGCACCACACCATAAGTAGATCATACCAATCAATACTATTAAATGTAATGCTAACATATATAAGGGTTAGGTCAACATACCATTGATCCAACCATCACAAGTTCAATCCATAGCCAATTCATTCAACAAAATATCCAAGGCTCTCTCAATAGCCATAGATTACAATCAACCAACAATTTCAATATACAAAGTATCAAAGATAATACAATATGATTAATCAATTCAGGGCAGCCTACTCATAGTTCTAGCATGTTATTTCATAGTTCAAATTATCCTAATCAAACTACACAATAATTGAATATCATTGACACCTAACAAATCACTCAAACATAGTCAAAAACTAGGGTCACGAATTACATGGGTTCATAGAATATTTACTCTAAAATCATCCTATTAACATCAATTTCGATCAATATATACTGATTCAAAATGTTTTATGCAAGAACCAATGGATAGATGTCAAAATAGAACAATTTATCTTTTGAGAAATCTTTAGAAAACACTTTGAGACTGATCCTTGAAGAAAAGAATTCAAGGAGGAAGGCCATCCTTGATTGATTCTATACCACAAATTGATAAAGAATTGATGAGAATCACAAAGACCTTCAATCTAAGCTCTTCCTTGAGTTTTGGCTCCGATGGAGATCTAGAGAATTTCTAAGATGATTTTTTGGTTTTGATTTGGAATAATGAATTATCTAGGTGTTTAGGACTTTTAAACCCTTTTAAATACCGAAAACACCCTCATGTAACACATTTAGTTATTTGGCACGTGGCGGAATATATTCAATTCACTTCTACAACTTTACAGAGAACCTGCGCGGGCTGCAATCCATCGACGCCAGCCCATTGATGGGCGTAGGTCCACAAAATGAACAGTCCTGGCTTACCGTCGATGGTTCAGAGACTTGCCTTTGGGAGATTAAGCTCCCTTGTCTATATCCTGACCTACGCCTCAACCTACGGGCGTCATTCCACCTATGTGTGTCGATCCATCCGTAGGTGAAACGGTCTAGCAGCCTCGACCTAAAAGTTGGGTCCTTTCTGTAGGACCCTTGGTTGGTCTTGGGGAATTTTTCTGGATGTTTCCAAATCAAATACTATCATATAAATTTTTAGGACCTCTCACATCAATTTCATCCAAAACGAACACAAAAACTCGACGAAACATTCTAAGACACAAAAGGTCATTTCAAGGCAAACCTTTCGACGTCATGGACGTTCTTAGGCGCTTGACCTCCAAACTTCATGAAACTTGACACACTACCTATAAAAATCTATTATTACTCATATAAGGACCTCATAAGATCAAGAAACGCATTTCAGCACATATAAAACACCTAAGGCCCCTTGGTGACTAGTCGTTGAACATCTTGGTTGTCCTTCATGTTGACTTCCAAATCACCTAAACCATAAGACACTACTCATACCAAATTTAACTCATTTTAGGACTTCAAATATGAATACAGAAACTTTAGCTCTAGTTTCACCTAAGTCGTTTAGAGGTGTCACAAAAGCTGGTGTCATTGAACTAGTAAAACATCCTTAGGTTTCATCAAGGTTTGGAGGTGTTGTATGAGGTCTAAAACTTTTAATATACTTTAATATGTAAAATAATGTTATATGGTTAAAACGTCCAGGTCCGACCCCCCGAGGATCCCCTAGGGATCCACGAAGGGACCCCAAATTTGGCCAAGCACAGCTGAACAAGGCAGCGCGGAAATGCAACTATGGTGAAGTGCCTCCGCGTCGTAGAAATGGTCCACCAAGATATCAAAATCTTGGTCTGAATGCTGACACATAGCGGAATCTTCTGGTTCAAAAACTTCTTTAGGAAAACTCTCGGAGAAGCTCCGCGACATGGACTTGTTCCCGACAAAATCTGAAATTTGGAGTTCAAGTTTGACTTCGCTAAAAGGTCAACTTAAGTGAGGGTAATTTGGGTATTTCATAGTGGTCTATATATTGATTTAAATTAGTTTACCTCATATTCACTCACTCAAATAAATCCACAATAAAAACCTAAAACTCTCACCTCTCTCTACTTTCTCTCTCGATTCAACCTCCATTGTAGGAAGAAGAAAGCTTGAAGAAGAACAAATTCTCTAGGATTTAACTTGAATTCTGGATTAAGCATCATTATGGTATGTATTCTTCACTCTTGGTTTCCTTTCCCCAGAGGTCCATTCAAAGATTATTTCTAAATAACCCAATTCCAAGAGTTTCTTTTACAAATGGTTTCTTCTCAACATGAAATTATGATTGATTATTATTAATATGTGATACCAGACTAATTATTTGATATTGTTGAGTAATTGATGATTTATTATGGAATTATTCGTGTGAATCATGTCCCCTTCCCAATTTCCCCAAATCTTGGATCTGCTTATGAATTGATGGGAATTGAAAAATGTATTGATTGTTTAGACCTGTTTTATTCTATTTAAATTCATTCATGGACACTCTATGTAATGTTATTGTTTGGATTGGATCTATTTCTTCAATAATTAATGATGAACCCTTTTCCCTAACCTAGGTTATGAATTAAGGTTAATTGGGATAGTGATATACAATTGAGTTAGTTCTTGTGTAGATTACTATTGTATGATGGGTGAATGTGGTTGGCTGATTGTAAGACCATTGAAGGAGTCTTTGAAGGTGGATTGGTAAGACCTTATGATCTTGAATCCTTTACTTCAATTGTGATGGCTTATATTGATGATGATGTTCAATTGAAGTATTACATGTGATTAGATTAGTAGGTGATGCTATGATGAATGAATTGAAATGTCTTTACTATATGAATTGTGATATGATGCTTACGGTGTGATGAATATAAGGTTGATTGTGATAAATTATATTCTTATAAGATACGATGATGATGATGTAATCTCACAAATGAAGGTTGCATGAAAGTACTTCTCCTGCAATTCTAATGAGCTAATGATGATGATATACAAGGGTTAGTCTCCTATGACGATATACAAAGATATGTGATTATAAAGGCTTGTAGACATTACAAAAAAAACTTATCTTAACCCGAGTGAACTTGAAAATTAAGAGGTGTTGACTTCACTCAGAGGAAGTTCAACACTATAGTTCCACATGAGTTGTTGACTCCCCTTGGAGGTAGATTCACCCTGCTGTGGTTTTCATGATATGAGGAATCCAATGCTCAATGGAAATGTACAGGTTCAAGACGTATCTCCTAGTTCCTTAACTATGATGCACTCATAGGAAGACTAGCTAGTGGAATCTTTTATAAATGGGGAGCATCCCTAGATGTAACTGGCGTCGTCGTCCTCGGAGAGGACTAAGACTAGCCTCTTAGCTTACATCATTACATTTATTAGTTTAAAATTTGGAACATTTACAACTTTATATATCTATATTGAGTTTTACATAGACTCTCACAGACACATAAATATATATTCATATAGAAATGCATAGACCCTTCGTATAAGAAGTTTACATAGATCTTCTACTTTTATTGCACATAGATATATAACATACTTAACATAGTCTTCAATGAGTGTCTCATCTCATGACTATCTAACACAAGTGTATATCAATTGAGCATATTCTCATACATCAATGTAACAAAGCCACATATAGGCTATACAATCTTTAGTACTCAACAAAAAGGGAAACATAGAAGTCTTAAAACTAAAACAACATCAATAAGCTTGATATTGGGATTGCCTCGGAAAGTGAGGACCTACCCAACTTGAATGTTGAGAAATTCGAAGTCTTCTTCAATGTCGTCTCAAAAGCCTTCAACAACCGGAACCTAAAATGTTGGGGAAAAAAGAGAAAATAGGGTTAACAATCACATATACAAAGTATGAGACCATATGCACATAGTAAATCAAATCATGTTATATATCGTAAAGCGATACCATGTACTATACATGACTAAACCACCTTAAGTCAAATCAAGTCACATGCAATTAACATACTTGACCCATAATCAAATACAACTCTATCATACATTCATAACATCACAAGCATGAATAAAGAGTTCATCACATTATAACAAAGAAAGACCATTACTCTGACATCATTAAGTCATTTGTGCAATAACTATGCAAACCCATAACCTTACTTAATCAAGTCACCTAGAATAACCATAACCAATGTCCAAACTCCACACAACATATCATTAAGAGTACTTAATATCATACTTAGCATAGAGACGAAATACGTTCATAAGAGTATAACTACATCACATAGTATCATTACATGTAAGATCATCTATCATTTCCATTATAAGCATATACATACATAAGAACATGCTTCCAAGATCCCTTCACGCTAACTAGTGCAATGTATAGTAGAGTCCCATACCCTACCTAGACTAAGCAACACCCTTAAGGTCATCCTGTTATAGTTCATTCATTACTTCATTTATACCTTTTGGGAACATCTTGCCTTAACCTACATAAGCACATGACTAATTGATGGAATACGGTGTCATGGAACCCTACACCAAAATAAGCGGACTACTTGCCAACGTAGTACCAAAACATGAACATAGCACCTCGTTGATCCACTAGCTAGTATTCCTATGGGGGCAACATAGTTAAGAACTAAGATATATAATTGGGTCCTCTTTATGATACATGCATCTTAAGGATGTGTCTCACGGAAGCGTTTTGAGTAATTGATTTGCCTCAAAGAAGTTCATGACAATGTAAGTTAAAGTAAAGGGTATGATAAGTTTATTTAGCTCCTTCACATCTCTCCCGCTCTATAGGTGTGGGGGTGAAGAGTTTCAGGATACCCCAACCTTATGGATATTTATATCAATTTCACACAAATCTATGTTACGTTTCCGCTCTTTTGAAAGAAGAACCTCTTAGCAACATTTGGGTGGTTTCCTTAAGTTGCAAGGACAAATTACCGATATACGTGTCTTGCCTAGGCTATATGCAACATGACCTATTCTAAGAGCAGTTGCATAGAGTCTAGTGTATGTTCTCTCTTATATGTAAATTATAGATCTAGGTAGCTGCTTAAAATTGAACAATATATCTTAATTTACAGGCATAAGATTACGTATCAATTATATAATCATCGATAATAAAGTATATTAATAAAATTAGCATGACTATTTTCCTTTCATACCAATTATAGCATGGTGAGTTAAATATTACATAATCATCGCATGGATAAGGCCACATTTGTTAAGTTTCACCATCCTAATACATTACAATACGTGGCCAACATCTCACACATAGTCAAGACATTTCATTCAACATCATACCCAAACCTACAATATTATTATAAGGTAAGCCTTCAAATACAACATCATCACTAATTACCAAGTAACCACAATTGAAGTAAAGAGTTGAGATCCACAGAGACATACCAAGTATTCTTTCATAAAGCCAAAATCAAGGTCTAGCCAAAGATCCCATCAAAACTCAACAACAATGGGTATCATATCATCACACAATATAACAACATAATAGTGAAGTCAATTTAAACTATACACAATGCATCACTAGTCTTATAGCTTAAGATGAGAGACTTCAAATTCATAATCCACTTCAAGCCTAGATCAATTACTCCAAGAACTTTGGGAAATGATAGCAGAACAATAACTTCCAATAATATTGCAATAAATTGATACAATACATAATAGGATAGTAATTACAATGAATAACAAATGTCAATTGAACCCAACACTACACATTCACTCAAATCACAAACTAGGGTTAAGGGAAAAGGTCATCTTCTACAAACCTAGATCGAATTCATCAATAGATAGTTTAATATGATCCCTAATTCATTACATAATTTAATTAATAAAATCAAATAAAAAGAACTGAAATCTTTGAAAGATCAATTTCGAGATTGGGAAATAGACCCATATGAAAACTCATCTTTTTGAAATTCCAATTTGATAGGTACACTTTGAGGAAAGATACCAAAGGTGAAAGGAATCAACATACTCTTGTTGGATTGTATGAAGATTTGATGGGTAGAAAACCCGCCGGTAATAATTGTCTCTAGAAAAGAATCATTGCACAAACCCTATCTTATTATCTCTCATCTCTCCACTTAGAGCCTAAGGATGTCAAAGAGTATGTTTCTTGGACGGAAGTGAGCCTATGGGAGCACACCCGTCGACGAAAGAGCTCGACAGTGATAATAGCAAGTGTATAAATTTGACGGTCTCAGAGGACTTCAGATGAGGGAATGTATGGTCTAGAATGACAGTTTTGATGATTAATAGTTAGAACTATGAGCGATCCTAATAGTTCGTGTTTTAGAAGTCAACAAATCATAGAGAACCCAAGCTATTGGATTTCTCTGCGTCCTTCGAGACTCAAAGCCCAATATCAAAAACTCAACGCTCATAAAATAAATTAAAACAGTACTACATAACTCACCTATTCAAGAATGATCTACATACCCTCAAAATAGAGACTTTTTAATCTAACTGACAGGACAATTAAAACAGTATCCATAGACTCTCAAGTCCACCAACGAGAACGCCAGCTATGCCCCGTGTTTCATCGACGGACGAAGAGACCAACCGTTCTGTTGCGTCCTCGTTTAGTTCCAGGGACTTTAAAATCTCAGCCTTTGGAACAAATATTCTCAATTGTCCATAGATGGGAGGCAATCAAGCCCACGTCGAATGGACCACGAGCTGTGGATTGGCAACCGTCTGTGGACACCTACCTTAGGCACGCCTTCGAACCAAACACAAGGTCCTCCTCAAGTGGCCCATTGTTTTGTCCTTGGGAGTCAGTACCAGACCATTTCGAGTAATAATTAAATCTAATAATATGTTTAGAAACACTTCCACAGAAATTCATCAATTTTTCCGACTCTAAAACTTTGTCAAATAGGCTATAAGCCACACTAGCACCTTATTTGAACTTTTCGACGTCTTGGGACATTCCTGACGTTCTTATTCCTAAACATGCTTAAATGACATTTATTAAATTATTCTAGGACCTTAAAACATGCGATGTCTTGAACTTTTGAAACCATAATATTTAGGCTCTAGAAACATGTCTTTAGACTTTTGGAAGTGTGTACAGGATCACACCTAGGAAGCCTATGTCATGTGTTAGTTCTACTTCACAAGATAGGCAACTTCTTTTTGATGTTGGGTTTTCATTCAGCACCGGGATTCCATTTTTCTCAATGGTCCTATGTCATTGAGGAATTTTGTTCCCGAAGTAAAAATAAAGTAATAAGTGAACTAACATAGGTGACTTAAGGGTTGGACTATGTATAGGTGGGTATGGGACTCTACCTATGACATTACACAATTTGGCTCTAAGAGGAGTCCTAGGAGTTGTTCTGATGTATTATGATATCATGAATTATATATGTTATTCCTACATGATGTTACTCTTATCATGAATCTTGTGGTTTACAATGATGAACATGATATTGGTCTAAATTGCTATAATTGGTGCATGACTAACCTTATGATGATATATGTGCATGAAGAAAGGTCTTTACTTATGAGTCTCCTATCTGTTTACTTGAATTGTTTGGGGTTATGGCTCACGTGGCAATTGCACTCTGAGGCTTGATGGGATTGTTGGTAAGGCGTCTGTGTATATTGATTATAATAAACTAATAATAATGAATATGTTAGGATGATTTCATGATGGTGTTGTCTTATTTATGAACAGTGTCTATGTTGTTATTCTATCTTATAAGTGCATAAGAGTTTTCAATATGATTAGTGTGTTTCATAAACATTGGTCCTTTTTATGCATGTTCTTCATTTGGTTTTAGGTGTATTATCCATACTTGCTACAACTGTCTACTAACCCATTTGTCTATTTCTAGAAATTATGTAGTTGGGCCGTTGAAGTATCAAGGTGGCCTTTGCAAGAGAACTGTGAAAAGATTTCCCAATTTGGTAGTCCTCTAGTCGAAGGATTGTGCCAACGATCTTACGCCTAGTAAAATTGCATATGAGTCTAAAAGCACATTCACTCATTCCTATGATTTTTGAGGTTTGTGTAGCCCTATGGGCAAATGATGCATTTGATGTAAGGGATAGGCCAAATGTTCTACTCTTATTTTTAGATGGTTTAATATGAAACAATTTTATACTAATTCGTATGTATAATGTTGTCTAGCACTCCAGACTGCACGCGTACGTATACGGTAATCTCTCGAGGATTATGTATAAACCCCTTAAGTAGTAGCAGTGACCACCTCTGCTGTCATGAATGGTAAACCTATCCATCCGGTCGACGTCGATGCGGAGCGTAATCCATATATTATCATACCGCTGCGCATGACTCACTTCGACGATATTACCTATGATATGTTTGCGACAAAGCTAGCGACTCTTGTCATAAGTCCTCCTTCACTGATTCAGAGCGGACTTTCGTCTGAGGGTATCGACGCGTTCGTGAGCATGAACAACACGTATGCTAATCGTATAGCAATACTTTTGTACCTGTTGATGGTGGCTCCTCGTCGATTGTGCCCGACAGATATCAACCAATGGGCTCATCATTATTGATGCCCCGTTGAGGCGTACTTCTATCATTCGATTGGGACCCCTGCAACGCGGAAGGAATATTATTGGGATCTTCACCCTACATTCTAATAAACATAAAATAGTGCCGAGTTAATGTTAGCCATTTTCTCCGAGCCGCTACTATAGTTTCACAAGTGCATATCGCTCTACATGATACCATGCTCTCTAGTCCGCATACATCAATCCGTCTCACCCTATCTCAAACAGCCCAACGCTCATCCTTCGACTCCTGACCCTCATCTGCCATACACTCCATAGAAGCTTAAAGGAAGATTGGAGCTTGCGAGCTTGAATTTCATCCGTCAATCATCTCTATTCGTGGCTATTTCATCCAATCAAATGTATTGGTAGTTTTCATTCCTTGAATTCTGCTTCTCTTCACAGGAGCCAACTTATTAAGGTGTGTGCGAACTTACTCAAAATTAATCGTCTAAATTTGAACTCTAGCCATGGGTTCCTTGCGTAAACATTGAATCAAATGAAGTTGATTTGAATTAGTGTTAACTCTGTAGTGTGTGTGTGACGTGTCTCCCAGTATCATGATTTTCTCACTTACTCTCACTCCGTGCTTAATAATGGCCTTCCTACGAGTCTACCGTTGCTACATCTCTCGCAACGTACACAACATCGCATGTCATACGCACCACACAGACACTGATAAAGATCATTTCTAGATTGTGTCATAATGGCTGTCCGCCGTAATTTGTCGATCACTAATTTACATCACATCTATTATAGTCCTAGACGCATATCTGCCTCTATGTTCGCGCGCTGCGACGTCTTACGTGTGGCTATACGTCTCACTACGGTAGTGTCTCATAACGTGTTCTCCTCACTGCAGCTGTGCACATATGACTATACTATCCTTCGTCACTTTCTAGGCTACAGACATGCGCACTCTGGCGATCGCGACATCTGCTGCCGTGCGTCCGCTTACAACACACCTTCGCTGCCTTACTACATACTCTCTGATAACTACGTGAGCGCGCTCATTACTACACTACATCTGACTACTAGACTGAGCATATACTCGTGTGCTACAACATGCCAGCAAAACATGCCCCTCTGCCGGCCCATTACCTTTAGAATCTGTACCATTATCTAGCGGAGGATGGTAGCTTGTGCCAACGATTGGATCTATCTGCCCCGGCACGATCATACTGTTTTACTCATATCGCGTTAAAGTGAATACATGGGTGATCCTAATGTGAATGTGGAGATTATATATAGACAGGTGATGTCCTTTTGTGTGCGGCTATCCTGTCAATCGTCTCATTCACGTCGTGCTGTCACGCTCGCACTCTCAATCCTGATCTCTATGACAGTCCGATGTAGTGAACTCGGAAGTCATAGCCTGCGACCGTCATACTGTGGGTGCTCAACCAGATGTTATCTCAACAATCGCCGATGTGAAGATCGCTATAAGACGGATCTCATCCACTATATACGAGCTCATAGAACACGTGTCTAGTGACCGGTGCGCACTATCGACTGCGATCACTTGCACTCTCTCGTACGCTGCACTCGCTCTCGCTCCATGCTGAGATCTCAGACTCTGACTTGATAATCTCTCTATCTCAGTTCAATACGCACCACATTGATCTCCTCACCTTCGCTCTATAAAAAAAAAGTTAGACTCATCCAGCTTCCGTGTCTCCGCGTACTGTTCTTATATCTTCGATCATCATCCTCCTGGGAGACGATGCGTTTAAATTCCTCCATTTATGCATGATTTTTGCAATGAAGTCAAGTGAATTGGTACAAGACCTCCCGGGAGTCAATCGCGTGTGGCGACACAAGGGTTTCCATAGGTCTAGGTGTACTTCGTGTCGTTGACATCACCTTATCACTCCCTATATAACATTCAACAGATTCCATCATAGATCAGATAGTCAATTAGAAGAATAATACTTCAACATCAGTATTACACACCAAAAGGAACATTCACCATAGTCTATCGATAATCTTCCTACATTCAATTAGGATAACTCATGTACTTCACTTTACGCATATACATAAACATAAATCATGCTTCCATAGCATCAGACTGCACAAGTACCACATAATAATGTCACAATTCATACAAGTATATGCCGACAAGCCATGGTCTTCACAATGTAAACACTATAAGGCACCACCCACATTAAGTCGGACCTACAAAATCAACAAAATTCAGACCATACTAGCACCATAAGTTGAAGAGGCTACGATTACATCCACTATTCTTCATCAAGCAACACCTCCAATCCAAAGCCAATTCAACCATTCCAATTACAAGCTCCTACCAATAGCCAATCTATACAATAACAAACCATAATCAAACCATACATAAACCAATAACATCCAATAATACAAAAACCAAATTACGGCGCCTATAATACCATTCTAACTATGACGTCTTTACATAATTTATATATCTCTAAAGTAAACTACACAATAATTCAATACCCATTAAGGCCTTGATCAACATCCACCCATATTAGATTCAAAATACAGAAATCATGATTTGATCAGTTCATAGAGAATTGATCTAAAGATTCCATTCAGTTAACACTAATCTAATGCATAACTTCATTGATTCAAAATGTTGTTACGCAAGAACCCATGGCTAGAGTTCAATTAGAGATCTTCATGTTTTGAGAAGTCCTCGGAAAAGCCTTTAAGTTTGGCTCCTTGAGAAAGAGAACTTCAAGGAATGAAACACATAACTGGATGAGAAAGCACGTGACATATGATGATGATTTGACGGGATAAATCAAGCTCTCAAGCTCCAATCGTCCCTTTAAGCTTCCAATGGAGTTTAGGATTCATTCTATTGGGTTTCCTTATTGCATTTGAAAAATGAACTGACTTAGGTTCTAGACTTATTAATAAACCTCAATTTTAATTCCCAAAATGCCTTAATTAACTGCTATTTATTTTAGAAAGAAGGGTGCAAATTCCATCAAAAATATCCCTGGCCTTGCAGGTGGTCAATCGATGGAAGCACCAACGGGGCATCAATAAAATGATGAGCCATTCTGTACTCCCACAATCGACGAGGCATCAACAGGACAAAGTTCATCGATTAGCAGTCGTTTGTGATGTCACGGCGTCGACACCCCCTAGACGTAACTGGCATCGTCGTCCTCAAAGTAGGACTTAGAACAAGACTCTTAGCTTTTGTAAACATTCATAGGTTAAAATACGCGGAAAAAATAAAATTTTACTAGATACATTCAAGTGAGTTTTACATAGATCTTCTCATGTACTACTTGACATCTTCAATGAACTCCTCAGATAGGATAGCTTTACTTAGGTTCTCGATTAGCAACTAATAATACGAATTAGTCTAACATATTGTTCATATTACATCTAAAAATAAGTAGAAACATTGGCATATCGCCTTACACAATGCATAATTGCCACATTAGGCTTACACATATCCTTCCACAAAATAATAGGGAATGAAGTGAATGTCTTTAGACTATAGCAATCTACTAGGGATGGTCATCACTAATATCCATATACTAGACTTCATCGTGGGTGCCCTCTTGGCCCAAAGCACCTGATGACTTCAGGCTCCAAACCTACCTATAATTTTAGAAATGACAAGATGGGTTTAGTATAACCCAGTGGTACTAATGATCATGCGAGTGCAACGACCACGCTGCTACATAAGTCCTCGCAGCGTACAACACGATCGCTATATACGTGCGCTAACACACATGAGCGTCCTGGTAAGTAAGTCTACGTGCAACCATAGAAAGTCTAAGTGTGGCTGTATGCAAAAACTCTTATGCACTTATAAGATAGACTCCATAGGCACTTCGTCCATGATTAAACTATAGCTAATCACAGCATAAATGCTCGTCTGAGCTGGACCACATGAATAGATATCATAATTAAATTGAGTTTTATAGTATATGGTGTGCAGTACAACCACTCACTAGCGCGCCACAGTGTCATAGACTGGCGCGGCTCGCAACTAAACTACCCCAAACGACACTATTCAAGTAAACAAGATAGGAGATCATAAGTAAACCTTCTTCATCAATATAATCATTCATAGGTAGTCTACTGCACCAATATAGCAATTTAGACAATATCAGTCATCAATTGTAACAAGATCACTATAAGAGTAACATCATAGTAGGAATAACATATATACATTCATGATAATCATAATACATAGAAAAACCTCCTAGGACTCCTGCTGTAGAGCCGAATGTTGAATGTCTAGTAGAGGTCCCATACCCCTAACCTATACATAAGTCAAACCCTTTAAGTCACCCTAGTTTAGGTTCACTTTATACTTTTATTTTGACTTTCAGGAATCAATTATCCTCAAATGACATAGACCATGTGAGATGAAAATGGAATCCGGTTGTGATGAACCAACACAAAAAGAAGGTTGCATCTACTTGCTGAAGTAAGAACATCTGTAACACATGAACATAGTGCTGTCTAGGTATCCTAGTAACACTCAAAAGTCTAAGGACATGTTCTAGAAGCATAAAATAGGTTTCAAATAGTTTAGACGACTGTGTTTAAGGTATATATAGATGAATCATTAATGTATTTAGAGTTTAGGAAATAAAACGTCAAGGAATAGTCCAGAGACGTCGAACGAGAGTTCATATGCTGCTAGGGGCACTTAGCTCTATTTGAAAAGTTTAGGAGTCGGAAATGATTGATTTCTGTGGAGTGTTTCTTAACATATATTAGATTTAATTAATTACTCGAATATCGTCTGGGTAGACTCCCCAAGGACAAAACAATGGGACTATTGAGGAGGACCCTTGTGTTTGGTTCGAGGCTGCTAAGGTAGTGTCCACAGACGTTGCCATCAACAGATCGTGGTCCAATCGACGGGGCTTTGATTGCCTCCATCTATGGACAATTAGAATATTTGTCCAGGCTGAGATTTACAAGTCTCTGAACAAACGAAGGACCAACAGAACGGTTGGTGCTCTTCTGTCCGTCGATGGACAAACGGGGCGTGGCTGGGTCTGTTGTGAGTGAATGTGTTGCTGCTCGTTTTAAGTTAGGTGAGTTACTTGAATAGGTGGTAGTTTAAGTATTTCAGGGGTTATGGAAGCCTAATTAAGGTGGGTTAATGACTATGTAAAGACCCTAAGCTAATTAAACTAACCTAAGCCTCATATTCCCTAACCCAAATTCTCTCACTTCTCGCTTCTTTTCTCGCCAAGTTGAAGAACACCATAGAAGAGGAGGTCAAGGTGAGTTTATGGTCTTCAATCAATCAATGTTTCTCCATCAATCTTCATCAATCACAAGGTATGTGATCCTTTCACCTTTGTACTTCTTTCTCTCAGAAGTGTTTTCTTCAATTGATTTAAAAGATGAAGTTTTCATATGGGTCTGTTTCCAATCTCGAAATTGATCTTCCAAAATGATTTATTTACTTGTTTATTTGTATTTCTATTAATTAGATATGATGAATTAGGGATATATTAAACACTATGTGAGCTAGTTTGTAGAAGATGACCTTTTCCCTTACCTAGGTTGTGATCTTGAGTTGAATTGTGTATGGTTGGTTCAATGCTTTGTTATTTCATTGAATTACTACTCTATAGTTATTGTTATCAAGTTATGAATACTATTGAGGTTAATTGTCTCCTATCATTCAAGTTCTTGAGTAATTATCTAGGCTGTGAAGTGGATTATGAATTTGAAGTCTCTAATCTTTAGAGCTATAAACTAGTGATGAATTTGTTGTATAGTATATTAAATTGACGTCACATATATGTTGGTTATCATGTGTGTGATGATATGATACTCTTGTTGGGTTGAGTTTGAGGGTTGTTGGTAAGACCTTGATTTTGGCTTATGAAGATGACTTGGTATCTTTGTGATCCCAACTCTTTACTTCAATTGTGGTTACTTGTAATTAGTGATGATGTTGTATTGAATATACTTATATTAATATTGATAGGTTTGGTATGTGTTGAAATGAAATGTCTTGACTATGGTTTGTGAGATGTTGGCTACGATGTAAATGTTATTAGGATGGTGATAACTTACCAATGTGCCTTATCAGGAATGATATGTAAATATTCTAACCTCAATGTATGAATTGTAATGAAAGGAAAATAGTCATGCAATTATTATTAATATATTATTATGATGTTATATAATGGATAGATCTTATGACCTAAATAAGATAATGAGTGTAATAAAGGCTTAAAGAATTTCAAAACGGGACTCTAGCTATAGCACTGAGTGAACTAGATGAGGACCCTTCCCACATAAGGAAGGTAGGATAACTAATGTATCTTGAGATTGGAGACTATAATGCATGTATCATAAAGAGGACCAATTATATATCTTAGTCTTAACTATGTTGCCCCCATAGAAACTAGCTAGTGGATCAACGTAGTTGCTATGTTGTTTGGTACTACGTTGGCAAGTAGTCCGCCTTATTTGTGGTAGGGTCATGACACCGTATTCCACATAGATCATGTGCTCTATGTAGGTTAAGCAAGATGTTCCAAAAGGTAAAATGAAGTAATGAATGAACTATAACTAGGATGACTTAAGGTGTTGTTAGTCTAGGTAGGGGTAGGGACTCTACTATACATTCACTGAGTTAGCCGTGAAGGGAGTCTTGGAAGCATGTTCTTATGTATGTATATGCTTATAATGGAAAGTGATAGATGATCTTACAATGTAAATGATACTCTTGGATGTTATACTCTTATGAACAATGTATTTCGTCTCTATTGCTTAAAGATGATATTAAGTACTCTTAAGATATTGTGTGGAGTTTGGACATTGGTATGGTTATTTCTAGGTTGACTTGATTAAGTAAGGTTATGGCTTTGCATAGTTATTGCACAAATTGACTTAATGATGGTCATGAGTATGGTCTTTCTTTGTTATAATGTGATGACTGCTTATTCATGCTTGTGATGTTATGAATGTATGATAGAGTTGTATTTTGATTATGGGTTCAAGTATGTATATATGCATGTGACTTGATTTGACTTAAGGTGGTTTAGTCATGTATAGTACATGGTATCGACTTTACGAATATAACATGATTTGATATTATATGTG
>JAJJBR010002771.1:0-37247 GCA_022817965.1 Solanum lycopersicoides
TATGCAGGCTTGTCTATCCCTGTAGGTCCAATCGACGTGCAAGATCAACGGGCCGTTTGTTGATAAATGGACCGTCCCTTGTGGCCGTGCGTTGGTCACTTTTAGCACCCTCTTGCCTAATGAATATTGTCCTCTTCTAGGGACCCTTGTGTGTTCTAGGTGGGTCGTACCTGGATTTTAAACCCCTATAAAGTCATCTAGTTCATAGTAACATCCCACACCAATTTCGATAAAACAAACATGCAAACTTACTAAAACACATGATAACACAGAAGCACTTTCTAAGGCATATCTTCCGAACGTCATGGAAGTTCTTGGATTTGACCGCCAAACGTCACCAAACATCAACAACTGCCTACAATACCATTATAACTCATTTAACACAAACTAACTAATGACACATTATGAAGCTTTAGTTCACCTTAGTTCGTTTTAGAGTGTTACATTCTCCCCCACGTGGAACAACATTCGCCCTCGAATGACACTAATCTCTTTTAAGAACATCAATGACTTACCAGCCACACTTAACACACCAAATAATGGCTAAAACATTCATTTTAAATGCACCAACTCACAAGGAACACCCACTACACATTGACAAGCATTTTTGCTAGGCAACAGAGGCAACTTTTGGAAGATAATTTCCACACTTCAAAACACATTCTCATTCTTCAATTATGGAGGAAATACCTTCTTATACATTAAGCATGCTCATATACATCATTCTTAATCGCATTGAAACCATAGTTCATGAAAAAATGCAATTTCTCAAATTTTTGAACTTCTTTATAGTGATCACAAAACCATAACAATGAAACATGCTAAAAATTCATTAATGCACCTTTCAAGCAATTCTAACATGACGTCATGACCACATGAGAGACAACATCATACTAGCTCACATTATAACATATTAAAAACAACTTTGAAGAACTTAAGCAATATCATTAGTTACACCTTAACATGAGAAACATAGGTTGACTACTAATCTTCCCACTGTCATCATGATAACATCAAGAGCCTCCCAAACATTATGACATCAAAGACACTCATAACATAAAGGGAAGTTCAACTCATACTAATATGAAAGACTCTTAATCATTACCAAACTACTAAGCATTTGGTATCGAGCTTGAATAAGAACAAAAGGAAAGATAAGGATACCAACTACCTTTCAACTCAACTCATTCTCCCCCACTTAGGGTAAAGTCATCTTCAAGGTTTAACTCTCCAAAGTACCATTATGCCTCTCACAAGGTAGGAACTCACACTACCCTCAACTCATGCACATCAAGACTAAACATCAACCTCACAAGTCAAGCATAATTTCTCTTAGGATTCAATCTTAGATAAACTCTCTTAAACATAACCTCATTCAAGTCTTGGTCACCTCATAGCTCAGCCTCATGAAATGTAAACTCCTTCTTTGACACGATATTACCATATTCTTTAAACACTACTCAAATTTACACCTTAGTTCTTTTACTATCATTGTACACAATTATAAGATATCTCATTTTCCACAAAAGGACTTCAGTCAACCATTCTAACTCTTCCCATGCTTAGAATTACACCATCATAAAATTTCACATCATAATACGTTGAACTCATAAGTCACACATATCTATAAATGGTATCACATCACAATCATCAAAACTAACCTTCACATTTACTCTTCTAGCCACAAAACCATCATAAGTGTCAAAACTCACCTTTCCTTCCCTCAAACATAGAAACATCTCCCTTTCCAAGAAATCACACCTAGAAACCACCGTACAAAGGAGAAAAAGAGAGATATCTTATGGAGTTAAGTTCTATGGAATGATAGAAGAGTAACGAAGAAAGTTAAACTCTATCGTCCTATAGCCTCTCATCCATTGATGTTTCACAACTCACACCAATGAACAAGACTCTACTAGACGTGACTTGTGAGACTTTAGACCCTACACTATTTCACATAAAGTTATTCTCTGATATCATGTTTTTAGCGACCCAAAAATACCCCTTAGAAGAAGGGAGCACCCTTGGATAGGAACAAGGCGTACTTGAACCTTTCGGGTCTTATACAAGCCCTTTAACTATCATTCATTGCATAAGACATGAAAAGTAGTGCGGAATTAAAACTTTTCACGAAATTTAATATAAAAGGAATTCTTTCATAAATACTAAGAAAGTCTCATCGTCACAAGCCAAACTTAGACACGACATAACATCTTAGGGACACACCCTTTACTTTGAAAGAACTACATAATAAGTCTTAAATAAAGAAACTAAGAAACATAGACTATGTCCTCGAATATATGAGACATACCAAGTCTTGAGAGAGTATATTCCCATGCTTTGCCTTCTAGACTTCTCCTTGCTTCTAAATCTCTACTTATAGAGTATAGAAAAATATGGGGTTTGTACAAGACAATTTACTAAGTATTTCATATGCAAAAACATGCAAAAAGGGACATTTTAGTATAAATACACTTTCATACAAATTAAGTAAAACCTTCATTAATATAGAAGTAAAAAAACATAAGAATCATCATTTAACACTTACTAAAGGATTTCAATAATTTTAATAAAAAGGACCATTTTACAGTAAGCTCTCAAAAATTACAGTGAACCATTTTAACTTTACAGTGAACACATTTAATCCCAAAACAGTGAACCAATCTCCTTAGAAGTTTCCCTAACCAAGTGATCCCTAATAGAACCAACCATAGGCTTACCTCTCTCGGGAGACATGTCCACACATCAATATATTGACCACATATGAGCATTCATACATTAAAAACTTCATCTAGGTGCTCTAGTCCAATGGGACTTATAAGTTACACTAAGTGCAATGTGAGAGTATCATCCCATGCTACTACTACCACTTAGTGTCCCCCTTGGATCAAGCAAACCACATTCCTATCAAGACACCGTGAACCCCCAAGGTCAAGCCGAGAGAAAGTGAACTCATTTCCGTAGAAGTTTCCCTAACCAAGTTTATCCTAAGACTCTCTAAGGTAATACATGAAGGAAACACTCATACATCCCCTTCAATACACAGCTAAGATATCCTTAAGACTACCTATTATAGGCTAACTCCACTCGGGAGAACAAGTCCCCACTCAATAATAAGACATTCAAAGAACACTCAAATACATCAAATAAGACACACCAAGACTTCCCTTTCGGAATGCCTACTTAGTGCATGAATAGATGGCGTACCATTCCACCACCTACCCTAAGTAGTACACTCTTATAGAAGACTTAGATCATTCAATTCATACAAGACACACTAAGACTCCCTTTTCGGAATGCCTACATAGCACAATGGATAGATACCATCAGATTCCACCACCTACCCTAAATAGTACACTCTTTTAGGAGACTTAGTTCTTTCATTCTTTTTTGGGAAATAGCTTTAACCGACATAGACCATGAGAGGTGGACATAGAATCTCAAATTATACCCTTATCGGGAAAGGGTTCCCCACTTGCCTAGGGTAGGGTCATTCTTTTAGCTTTTACACGGGTTTCCCAATAGCTACACCTATGCAAACGTATAATTAAGGGATAAGGAGATTGCTACTAAGTAATTCATACTCTACTAACGAGCAGTACTCATCTCAAGAGTTGCATTGGAATACATCATCTCAACTCACGAAGTGTAACCACCCCTTCTTCATATCCTCTCGGTGCTAAGAATAATTCACCACGGATTTTCAACATTTTAAGTATAAGTTAAGTATAGCTAGTGAACACCACATCTCAACTCACGAAGGGCATTCATCCTCCAACCTATCTTAGAAAGCTCTTAGGATAAGTGAGGTTGGTACTAAACACTTCATCTCAACTCACGAAGAGTGTTCAACCCAAAACTCCCCTTTTTACTTAACATAACTTCATTCATTCATTCAAGTGTTTGTGTACATGTGAACACACCTTGCACAAAAGAATCATTTCATTTACATTCAATTCTATACATTCTTAGAACTTCATTCATCACATTACACACTTTAACATGCTTCACTTAGTCATATAATTCATTTAGACATAATCTCTAGCATACTTCTCATAATAAACTTCATAAGCCACATTAACAAGAATAACATCATAATAATCTTACTTCACTCAATATGCCTTGATGGCCTCTTTCACAATACACAAGTAACTTCACATTCATGCAATTCAAGTAAACACCGTTACCAAAGGTGGACCATACCAATCAAGAGCATTTCATAAATAAAGCTAAACAACATTACCAACTTACCCTTTATCCAAGCTTCCATCACCTATAATATCTTACTCAACATTTCATCATGATATAAACCTTTGGGCAGTATCTAAACAACAATATCAACACAAGTAAACCAAAGCTCAAAGACTACAAAATCATGTTCATTCAACCCATTCCTTAAGCGAAAAAATGATAAAAAGCTTTAACATGTTTTCATTGAAGTTTTCGCATTAAAATTACCAACTAACATTAGAATGTCATATTTGAATCATTTAAAACATTTTCATGAAAGACCCATTTTTAGAGTTAAAGATAGAAGAAGTTGGGATTGAAAACCCTTTGTGAATATATATTAGAAAGAACTCCTTGATTGGAAGAAAGTTCAAGGATGACTACCATACCTCAAAATAGAAGAAAACCCACTGAAATTTTATGGAGAAACGTCCACCAACAACCCTCCTAGTTAATTCTTGAGTCTTAGCTTCTATGGTGTCTTAGGTCTAAGTGTTTGAACACTCTTAATATACCTAAACGACCCTAAAAATATCATCCTAGGTTCATGAAAGACTTGGGGTGAATTTACCAAACACCCCACTAGTCAAAACAGAATTTTGACAGGTTTTGGCACGCCAAACCACACCCACTCACAGATGGGTCGTTGCCCCATTGACGCCCCTTTTATGGGGAACGTCGATTGGGGATGAGTCTTCAAATTGTGCAGGATTGGATAGCCTTGCAGGGAAAATCTATTCTTAAGGTCGACAAGCCGTTTATTGACAAATGGACCGTCCCTTGTGGCCGTCGTTGGTCATTGTTTGGATGCCTCTTGCCAAATGAATAGGGTCCTTTTCTAGGGCCCCTCGTGGGTCCTAGGTGGGGTTGTACCCGGACGTTAAACCCCTTTACTAAGTCATCTAGGTCATAGGAACATCCCACACCAATTACGATTGAAACAAACACGCAAAGCTCACTAAAACACATGAGAACACATAAGCACTTTCTAAGGCATATCTTCCGAACGTCATGGATATTCTTGGACGTTTGACCTCCAAACGTCACCAAACTTCACACATTGCCTAAGAAAACCATTATAACTCATTTTAAAACAAAACTAACTCATGAAACATTCACAAATATCTAGTTTACCTTAGTTCATTTTTGGGTGATACAGTGGGGAAGTTATGCTTAGCACCGAGAGAATATGAAGAAGGGGTGGTTTCCCTTTGTGAGTTGAGATGTTGTATTCCAATGTACCTCTTGAGATGAGTATTCATCGTTAGTATAGAATGAGTTACTTAGTAGCAATATCCTTACCCCTTAACTATGCGCCCGCATAGGTGTAGCTCTTGGAAAATCCATGTAAAAGCAAAAAGAATGACCCTACTCTAGGCAAATGGGGATCCCTCATCCGATAAGGGCTAATGGATTCCATGTCTAGATCTGATGGTCTATGTCGGTTAAGCTAGCCACCAGAAAAGAATGATTGAACTAAATCTCCTAAAAGAATGTACTACTTAGGGTAGGTGGTGGTATGGGACGCTATTTATCCATTGCACTGAGAAGACATTCCGAAAGGGGAGTGTTGGTATGTTTTATATGAAGTGTATGAATGAGTTATCATCTGTTGTAAATAAAGTTAGATGACTTAAGGTCTAAAGTTACGGAAGCATGTTAAAGTTAAGTTTTATATAATGAAGTTATGAATGACTAATGTTGTGTGCTTGATCAAAGGGAATCCTCAAGGAGCACTAAATAGGAGTAGTAGTGTGGTATGCTACTCTAACAATGCACTTAGTGTAACTTACAAGTCCCATTGGAGTAAGGCACTTACATGAAGTCCTTAATGTATGAATGTTCTTATAATGTCTAGTTATAGTGTGGACTTGTTTCCCGTGTGAGGTAAGCCTATGGTTGGTAGTCTTAAGGATCACTTAGGTGTGTATTGAATGGTGTGTATGTGCGGTTCCTTCATGTTTTACCTTAGTGAATCTTAGGGTAACTCGGTTAGGGAAAACTCAAAGGTTATGAGTTCACTGTGTTTGGTATGAAGGTGCTCACTGTAAGGTCACTGTGTTCACTGTAATCTTATTTGAGTTTACTGTAAAATTAAATCTTGGTCCTAAAATCACGAGAGTCCTATTTTTTGTGATAAATGATGATTCTTATTATATTTTAATTCAATATTCATGATGTATTTACTTATTTGGCAATAAAGTTCTATTCATACTAAAATGTCCCTTTTTGCATGTTTACGCATATGCCATACTTCGTAAATTCTTTGTACTAATCCCATACTTTTCTATACCTAATAAGTATATGTTTGAGGAAAGTTGAAGACTACAAGACAAGCTTGGTAATCGACTCTATCAAGACTTAGTATGTCCTCATATATTCGAGGGCATAGTTCTATATCTTTAGTTTCTACTATTAAGACTTATTATGTATTTTAATTCAATGTAAAGGTTCATGTCCCAAATATATTTATGTTCTATCTTTAAGATGGCTTGTGAAGACTAGACTACTCCTTAGTTTTTATGAAATATATATTATTATTATTATAAATGTCGTGAAAAGTTTTAATTCCGCAGTACTTTTGATGACTTATGTAATGAATGATAGCAAATGTCTAGTACAAGACCTCCGAAAGGTCAAGTACACCTTTTTCCAACCTAAGGGTGCTCCCTTCTTCTATAGGGTACTTTATGGTCGTTACACTAAACTTGAATTTATGGATTTAGATTAAAACTCTTGTAATCTTAGGAACTAACTCTAATTCCTAACCTTCAACCAAAAGCCCCCAAAGTATGTGTTCCAAACTCTTTGATTTACCACAACCTGAAGACAACAATCCTAGTTAAGTTTACGACACACTGAACCATATTACATCAAAACTCATTCAAAACAAAAACTCCTAACACATAAAATCTGTAAAAGGATCAGGTTCTTCGATGTGTTCCTTCAGTTCGATGGTATCACATGCGAAGTAATTTTCTTAATCGCTCCTTTTCTTTATAAGTGCATAAGCTTTCTTGATGACTTCAATATTATTTAAGCACAATTCTTCATAGAGTTATTGTTTACTTCAAACTCCTTAATTCACTTGAACTCTATTGACTTAGAGTTCTACTTCAAGTAAGACACCTTCTTCAATTCAAACTCCTGGATTTTTTGGAATTCTTCTTCAAATTACATTCAATGATTCTTTTGTATTGTAGTAGAACTCTAACACTTCAATTCAACAATAACTTTAATATTTCTATTTAAAGATTGAATCCTTCTTCAATTAAAACCCCTTGCCTCTTTAGAATCCTTCTTTAAATCAAACTCATTGATTCTTCAATTAATCAGATGTTTATTTCGACTAGGTTTTCTCACGAAAATAACATTGTCCCTTTCTTTATTTCTCCACTCTTGTCTTTACTCATTCTAATAGCTTTCTCAAATTCAACTTCTCATGATAGTGCACCTTTTTACCATGTTGACTGACGTGTTTCATCTTTCTTTGTCAATCATCAAAAATGCATAACTCCCATTAAATTCCCCCTTTTTATGATGACAAACCTCTTTTCTATGTGCATTCAAAACAATTTTATCTATAGACACTAAAGCATGAAATACTAACATGTGAAGAATGAAATACAAATGTAAGATCCGAAAATGACTTAGGTGAACTATAGTCTAACATGGTTGTCATGATGGTCTAAGGTCATAAAATGGTATATAAAGTGTTATTGAGGCAGTATCTAAGAGTTTAGGTGCATTGGAAGTCAAACGTCAAGGGACGACAAAGACGTTAGACGTTGCCTCATATGTGGTTTTATGTGTTTATGTGTGATTAATGAGGTTATAATGTCCATAAATGAGTTATTCTGATGTATATAGGCAGTGTGTCATGTTTCGTGAAGTTTGGATGTCAAACGTCCAAGAACGTCCATGACGTTCGAAAGATGTGCCTTGAAATAACCTTGTGTGTCTAGGCATTTTTCGTCGAGTTTTACGTGTGCATTTTGGATGAAATTCATCAGAGAGGTCCTAAACTCATATATGGTCATGTTTTTGCTTGAAATGTGCGGAAAAATATCCCCAAGGACCATCCAAGGGTCCTTGAGGAAGGACCCAAAGTTGGTGCCATGACTGCCCAAGACAACCCAAACCACGGAGACAATCAATGCCCAGTAGGTCAGTCGACGCCGCGTTGGTGGTGTCTCGTCATTTGGGACTTAGTCTGTGGATAGGAGATACAAAAAGAGAGTGTCTGAACCAAACGACGGGAGGACAGGATGGTCCGTTTGTGAACAAACGGTCCGTCGACTGCCAACCATCGATGGTGTTGTGTCCCTGCATGGAGTTCACTGTAATTTGAGAGGTGAACTTGTAAATTCACCCACTTGCAAATAAGAAGATTGGCGGTTACTAAGGGCACTTTTGGGTATTTTATAAATTTATATATGTCTTTAACCCTTAGAAAAATTCATTCTCCAAATCAAAACCCCAAAATCCCTTAGAAATTCCTTGGAACTCCATTGAAGCAAAAACTCAAGAAAGAGATTGGATTGGCGATTTGAGTGGTGATTCTACATCAAATTGGAGTATTAACATCATTGAGGTACGGTTTTGGATCCTTGAAACTCTATTCATCAAGGAGCCCAAATTCAAAGAAGTTTTCTAATGTTTTCAAAGTTGAACTTGACGTATTTCATGATCTATCCATGGGTTCTTGCATTAAAGGTTTTTAATCATTGAATATTGATTGAATTTTTGTTGTTTAGATGATTTTAACACAATTTACCAATGAACACATGTAATTGATGAACCCTAGTTTTTCACTATTTTAGGTGTTAAGTGATATTGTCTTAATGCTTATGAATTATGGTGTAGTTTCTTATGGGCTTTCTAATAATGTAGGAATTGTATTCAATTGATGTCTAATTGGTCTTATATTGATAAATCTATAATGAATTGACCTATTTTCATCGAGTATCATGATTTATGCATTGAATTGATGTTCATGGTCATGGGTAAGGGTCTTATGGTATTGAATTAGATGATTTAGACATGGATTAAAGTGGACATAATGGATTGGTGGTACACTGCCCTATTTCTCTTTATTCAAAGTATTATATCTTTTGAATTTTGTTATTATTGGTATGGACCACTTATAGTGGCGGTGTTATGTGAATGATGCGGCCTTGTCAGCGTTATTTTCAGTATTATGATGATCATGGCCTTGTCGGCACTACCTGAAAAATTGTGATGATTTGTGTAGATGATTATGTGATGTAGGATCATATCTACCTATATCTGGAGTAATCTGAAAGTACGTGTTTCTTCTATTGATGATATGTAGTTGATCATGTTAGACTAATGACTATGTGTTCTTAGGTGTAGTCTTATAGTTGATGCATGATAGTTCCTACTTGACTATATGAGTATATGATGGTTATATTAATAATGATATTGTACTGTATAGCGTGACTTGAAGATGATAATGGTTGTTCCGATGTGCTTCTAGAATGACATGTAATATGTGCTAAAGTGAAGTAATGTTGTGTCTTGTTTTGATAAACTATTGTCCCTTACTTGATGCATGTATGAAAGTGAATATGTGATGTCTTGACTTAGTAGGCTAAAGCATCTTATTATTGAAGGTATGAATGATATGTGAGACCTTGAATGATGCTAAGAGGGTCCTTTATGTGAAACCTTGAACCTAGTGATAAGGTTATGAAACATGAAGTCGAAAGTCGTAATGGTATCCTTCATGTAATGAATGATGGACTTAAGGTTGATTGTCTAGAAAAACATCATATTAATCCTTAAGAAAATTCATGATGAGCTTCTTGTCGCCTTTGTAAGGCTAGAAGACCTCTTTTGTAGGGTAAATGTAATTGGGTTATGAACTTGATATGAAACTCTTTTGTATGAACCTTAATGTGAATTAATCTATGAGAACAAAGGCTAGCACCGAGTGAGTATGGCAAGGGAAGGAGTTCTAGTTAAATTATGAGGCTAGAATTAAAAGTAAGCCGTTCATATTCCTTAACCATGTGCCTACATGGGATGTTTCCAAGTTCTACCATTAGCAAGTAGAACAACCTCATCGGAGTAGGATAGAACTCCGGATTCAATGTTTTGCTACCATGGTCTATGTCGTTATTGCCTATTCTCATCATGTTGGATACCTATTAGCATTAGAGAAGTTCTATGAAGTTTAGGTGGTGGTATGTGAGGTTGTCTAGACATTGCACAATAGGCTTTGAAGATGTTAACGAGAGTCCCTAGGTCTTATCCAAGACCATTACTTGAATGTCCTTATGTTATGAATGTCTCTTAATGAAATAAGGAGTTATGTTAGAAAGCATGTAAATGAATAAGCACGTAATCTAGAGTGAGTTAAGGATTTCTTAGTTAAAGTGTTAAGAGGGCATAAGGGATGATTTCTTCATGTATTATCTATGGAAGTCTTGAGAATGACTCTAGTTAGGGAAGGTGATTAGTTAAGTAGACATGATCTAAACTTTGGAATTCTTAAGGATTATTCAGGTAACCTTGAAAAGAGTGTAAGGGTGTTCTCTTCTAGGAGAACTTAAGTAAGTCTTTTGATAGCCTTAGTAAGGAGATTGTCATATTATGTATGTTATGTATTTGGTGTATTGTAAGTGTGTATGTGTCTCATTCTAAGTAGTCTTAAGGATCGTCTAGGCATGATTAGAGAGAGTGTATGGGCGGTCTCTCTTTGTATGACTTAAGTGAATCTTAGGATAGTTTTTAGTGAGATGATTACATGCTAGAAGGTGTCTTAGGTGAAGTTTAATCACTTCACTGAACTTTACTGTAACAGTGAATTGAGTTACTGTAATGTGACTTCTTTGTCACATCTGGGGAGCACCCCCTAGAAGTAACATGGTGCATTTGACCTCTCGGAGGTCTTATACAAACTCATAGTTGTCATTCATCGCATTGTCATAGTAAATTTAGCGGAAAATTTAAAACTTTCTTAGCACAACATATAATAGAAACTTTACTTCATATATATAAAATATCATTATTACATACTTAGACCTTAAGTGTCTTTGTCATCTTAGACTCAACAACATTAGGATACATTATAGTACATTAGGGACACGGCCCTTAAAACATAAGACACAACTATGATTCATAAAACTTTACAGTAAACATAAGTAGGAGATCCCTGAACTTAAGGATTCCTTTCATTGAGATTGGGAATCATCTAACAAGATCCTCATCATTAAAGACATACTTTAAGAATCCATAACCTACACTTTGTGTAAAAAGTAGAGAAGAATGGAGTTAGCACAAGAATGTACTAAGTATGGCAACCATGCAAAAACATGCATTTAAAAGGGACAATTCTTGAAATCATACTTCATGTCATTTTGAGTAAATCTCCATAAAACGTTTGTAAAATAGCATTTATATAATTCACATACTCCATATAGACATATTCAAAGGCCAAACATTATATAAAATCAAATATAGAATTTAAGTACCATTTGAGGTCACTGTACAGTGAACTCTTTTACCTTAACACTGAGCTATCTTTCCTTTTATTTATTAACCTCCCAAAAAATCCTCTAGTGATACTTGGTGCAATGCATCACCTTAAGGACACAAAGGAATAATAAATACACTTACATAAGCCAACACATATCACCATAGAAGTATAGACCATTACAAGACACATTCAAGTCAAGGATATAGGACATTGCATTGAACTACATCCATTTACTCATATTTTCACTTCTTTTCATATTCATCATTATAAAACCTTGTTCATGACCCCAATCTTAGTCTACTAGTGCAATGTACATGTGAACCCCCATAACCCCACACATACTTAGTAAACTCTTCATGAGACCACAAACCTTAACATACAATTCATACATCCTCATAGCAAGTAAAGACAACTTCATTCATGTCAATACAAGACCTTCATCATATAGTCCTTTAGACCAACATAGTCTATATAGGGATAAGATCACATCACATAGATTTATACCATGCACATCTTCATAACAACTAGACAACTTCTACCATATCATGCATAAAGACATAATCATAATCATACATATTAGGTCACCTTCCTAGGACTTCTTAAGGAGCTACTTGTGCAATGTCTACATGGGTTCATTATTTCCACATATACTCAGTAACCTCCCTTAAGCCATCCTAGTTAGGATCCTAGTTCTTTACTTCCATTTTCCATTTTACTTTAGGAATATTATAGCCTTAACCGACACTAAGACCATGGGTGCTAAACATGGAAGTTGGTGTTGTAGAGCCTTACACCAATGGAAGGTGTCCCTACTTAGCCAAGGTAGAACATTAACATATATCCTAGCATCCTAAGTGAATTTACTTTGCTAGATCCTATGTGGCAAGCATCATTTATGGAACTAAGAGATAGGTAGTTCCCTCTACATGCCATTTAACAATTGGGGACTCATCTCATGAGAAAACATGGGTGAAACTTCCTAAAAGGGAAGTCACCACCTCATGTGGGTCCATAGATGAGTATTCCTCAAAGGGAAGTCAATACTCTATATGGGACAAATGGTGGATCTTCCTCCAAGGGAAGTCAACACCTCTCAATGTCAAGTTCACTAGGTGCTAAGCTAAGTTCCCTTTATTGAAAAGCCTTTAATTACATTTTTCATCAAAACATAGGCTTAAGATATTTATTTTTTATATGCTTATAGAATATTCAATAACCTATCTAGTTTAGAGTAATCTTGGGCACCCCTCTCAATGACCCTCTTTAAACTAGATCATCATTCATGTGTGTGTACATATATGTGAACAAACCTTTCGCATAACACATAGATTTGTCACATGCCCATATATCAATGCATAGATCTATAGGTATAACTATATGAGCAATCCTGTCACATAAACCCACAAAGACTCTATGCACATTCATACTTCATCATACACATAAGCTTAACATGCATAGTAATAGACACTAGTGAATATGAGAACTACCTTTCATTTAGACACTATGAACCTTTACTATTTTTAAGCATGCATGAAGTGTGAGTGTGTGTACATTGGTCAACATGATCACATAATGGCTATCAACAACACCTTGAGGCAGCCACCCTCTTAAGACCATAGTATACTTTCAAGTATAGACCACACACCAAAATTTAGCATAGGAGACAAGACAATCTTCATATTATACTTTAAGGCTCTTAACATTAGCTATTCACACATTCACATAGGGGTACATGGGTAGGGGTCATCAATGTTTAACACTTCATTGATGGAAGCACCTACACATTATATTACATAACCCTTTAAAGGGTCATAAAAATAGTAACATAACCTAGATTCACAACTCAAGTAGAAAACTAGGCACAAGTTACACATCAAGTGATCATCATAATAACTCATTCATATAATCATCAATTTGCCTTGAAGGCCATGGTAAGCACATATATAATGATATAAAGTAAAAACCGCCACCATAAGTGGACCATACGAAACAATGCCATACAAGGCTTCATCAACATTACTATAGAGAAATAGAGAAGTAGAAGAGTAGAGCAATTCTTACCAATCCTTTTGCCTTTGGTCGTCATTGACCATTACTACACTTTCATAAATAAATCAAGTATAGGGAAGTAGCTAAAGTTCCATAATCATACATGAAATCAAGTATAAGCTACTTACAAGGTCATGCTACATCTAGCACAACACATTAACATACTAGAAAGTAGAAGAACATAGACCATTTTAGCCAATTTCATTTGCATGGATTATAACACATATTTCATTAATCTTGTCAATCCAAGGCAGTGGCTAAATATACATATAATATATATCGAAATCATGATTAAATCCCTACAAGATTATGATACCAACATAGGCATTAAACTAGCGATTCACTAGAGAGTAGAGAAAATAGGCAATGCTACTAATTCCCTAAAGCCTTGTTCATCAATCATGTTTTTAATTATAATATACATTTTAGGCAGTAGCTAAATAGATCATTACATCCAAGTAATCATGCATAATCTATCCACAATTCGAGATCACATCACATACATAGTATTATCAATGGATAGACTAGAAGAACTTAGATCACCTCATATCAATCCTTCTTCACCTTGATCATACATGATTTATAATTACAATTCAATACTAATATCTACTTAAAACAGTAGTTATAATCATCTTCACCTAATCGAGTTCAACATTCAATCATTAAAAGGCCATGTTAAAGTGAATTCCTAGAATAATAACCTAGGCATATTCAATCCTTCATACATTGATCCACATGGATACATTATCATCAATTCATAATCAAATAACATAAATAAAAATAGGTCTAAGCAATTCAACATAAGAGAATCACAAATTAACCATTAACAAGCCATGATCACAAAGCCCATGCAAGGACTAAATCGATTTAGGGAAGGAACATGAGTTCATCATGCAATTGGATTAAAATAACGTTCAAACCAATACATTAACATCAATTCATCATGATTTAATAATTAAAAACGTTTTTAGAAAGAACCCATGACTAGATTTGAAAGAAGAATAACTTTGATCATAAAATCTGTAACAACCCTAAAAATGGATATGATAAGTAATGCTTAATGTGTCTAGAATGCCTATAATTAGACCGGGTTCACACGGATTGATGCGCGTAGAACCAGACCTCTGAAACCTTGCTATAGCCAAGCCAACTAACTTGGGGAGTTATTTGAGATAGAAAAGGTTGGGTCCAGCCATGTAGGGCTCTCGAATACGAAGATTTATTCGAATGAGTCTTTACCGGACTTAAAAAGGGAAAATTTTAGGTTTGGAGGGTCTAGGGGTAAAATGGTCTTTTTCCAGGTTAAGGGTAGTATCGTAATTACCCTAAATATATAATTAATTATTTAATTAATAAGATGGAGAGGCATTCTTGGAAGAGAGGGCCGAAAATTGGCTTTTTGAGTGTAGTCTTGCTCCACCCGGGTTCGAACCTAGGTGCAAGCGATGATTTAAATTGTTTTTATGTAAGTTGGTAAATTAATTTAATTAATTAATATTTATTAGATTATTTAAGAAAAAGGAAAATCAGATTTTTAATTAAATTAATAAGGAGTCCTAGTTTGACTAATTCCCAAACTAAAACTCCTAATCCTAAAACTACTCTCTCACGCTCATCTCTCTCTCACGTCTCTCTCATTCTCTTTTATTTCACATTTTCTCTCTGCCTAAGCAACCACAAGAACAGAAAATTTATTAAAGTTCTTCACACTTGAAGAAGTCCCAACGAAAATTACAAACAAACAACTAATCAAAAACGTTACGCAAGAGGGAGGATTATTCTGTCGAATTGCTGTTGAAGTTGAGGGGATTTGGACGTGATTTTTGGAGAAGGTTTTGGGCAGCAAGTCAAGGTTTGAACTACATAAAAGGTATGGGTTTTCTTACTCTTGGTCCCTTTCCCAAGAGACCCGTAGGATTTAGTCGATTACAATCCAAAAACTAGGATTGTTTCCCCATTGCATGTCCCTGTCACTAGCTCCTATTGATGGTTGTAGGTTGGTATGTATGCTGGTAGATATTAGGCATGTAATGTGTTTTCATGATGAATATGTTCATGAATGTGTGTTTGGAATCGTACGAATGATAACCTATGCTTTCCGAAAATATGTGTTTATGTGTGTGCAGTGTATAGTCGTGACTTTGAACATGGATTGAAGTATGAAAATGACTTGTTTTATGGTTGTATTTCACGTGCACAAACTTGTATAAATTGTGATGTTCATATGAAGTATAATGTGGCTGATTTGATTGAAATACTATTAGCTAAGTCATTCACGAAATGCCCTAAGAATTAACTCTAAATGTTGATGAAAAGAAGCTGAAAAATGTATCTCAAATTTCCAGCACCTTGTTGGAACATGAGTGGTCAACTATTTCGCGTTATACAATATCAACCTCCATCAATATATAACATACTTGATAAAAGCAATTTTGTGATCATCATTGCTTGTTTTCACCATTTCTCTGCACAATCTAATACAAAAATAGGTTAAAAGAAGTAAAGGATATGTAATTGGGACACACAAATAAATGTTTAAGAGTGAATTGAATAACATTTTAGCTCATAAAGTAACGGAGAACAATTATTCAAGCGAATCATTGAGGGGAGTTCGTGCAATCTTAATCATCCCCAAGTCTAACTTATTGTTTTCATAATGCTCCCTACTTAGTGTCACAATCAATCAATTGTTGTTTGACAAATAACAACGTTATCCAGCAACCACATACTATTGTGGATAAATAATTTTCAAGATTCATTATTCCCCCTATAAATTTGCCCTTAGTATGTTCAACGAATGAAAAGTGTGGTACAACGTGTTCCATTGCACTCTCATCACTTTCACTTCAATCCTGACCTTTTTTAAAAATAATCTTACTTTCTTCCATCTTACACATGCATTAACTCCATTTTTTTAAATGACACATTCACCGATTTCTGAAGTAAACGAAAGTAACTTTTATTTATCTTCATTAATATTTGTAAAGCAAGAAATATATATGAACTAAATCACTTGCTTCCTTTTAGATTCACCTATAAAATAGCTTAAGGGTTAGTATTAGGAACATAGAAAAGCTTCAGTCCTTCCTTATGATCAAAAGGGTGAATCAAATTTTTTTCTCGCTCACGTACGCAACAAGTTCGTGGACCTGTTTCATCCAACAAGTATAAATTTGTTTCAAGTTGCCAAATCATTATTTCTTTTCTAAAATCATTAGCATCTGGTCACTCAATAGTTGGATGACAAATTTTACGACAAATATAACATAAGTCAGTTGCAAGAGCCTTGTCAGTATGAAAACCAGTGCCTGCTCTCCCATTGTGATTTCTCTCACTCAATTGATTGACAATTCTAGATGAGTGAGTCCATCTGTTTGCCTTCTCAAGCTTTACTTTTTTTCGAGAGATTTCTCTATTTAATTACCCCTTTTTATTTTTTAAAAAAATATAATCATTTTTGCATTTTTTTCAATTCTTTTTCCGGGTTTTATTCAGTTTCACTCATTTTCGTTTTCCTTTTTCTGTAACTATCATCCTTTAAGATTTCAGATTTTAGATCTAGGTTGGATGACTCATGTTTTTGAAAATGTTGCTAGAGACAACTATTTTGTTTATAAGTTACAGTTTTGTCATCTTTGAGATCCATGTACTCAAATCTTTGGTCTGCAAAGGCTTTAAACAACTAATCTTTATCACATGTTAATTGATCAAAGTCATCAATTAACCCATTCAACAATTCAATTAATTTACTTTTTGAAAATAGATGTAGTTTTTCTTTAAGATCAATGATACTAACCTCAGAGTTTTCTTCTTCTTTTTTCACGTCTGAATCTCCAACAGACATGAGAGCAATCTCATCTACCTTTCCATCACCAGTATGTTCTGATCATGTATCTTCATGTGCGTCCATGAGAGTATCCCAAATTGTTTATTCAGTTATGAAACTTGATATTTGGCGATACGCAGCTGGTCCAATGTCACAAATAAGAATAAACTTAGTTTTTGCATTCTTTTCAATAATCTTATAGTCATCCTCATCGCATTTACTCGTTTCCTTTTGTACATCATTATTTTCATGTTCCGTTTTAGTTAGGTAATCTGGTCCATCAATAACTATATTCAAAAGTTCATTATCCTTAGTCTGAATAAGAGTTTCCATCATTGCTTTCCATTATGAGTAATATTGACCATTGAATAAAAGAGGCTTATTGATGTCTTGTCTTGCACAATATCTGAGTGGAGGTGCTGAATTCATCTCGATCTATTCTTAAGTGGTTAAACTTTTGACTGGAAAAAGGATGTTGTGATACCAGTTGATAGTCTACATGACCTAGTAATTTACCAATTTTAGCTTCTCGCCTAAGTGTGAAACAGGTTGTCTAACGTGTTCCGACAAAGCAATAAGGATAGTAAGTAAAAACACAATATTTTTACGTGGAAAAACCCAATGCAAAAGGTGTATAAACCACGACCAGTTACACAACATGATTTACCTCAACTTCACTAATAAGCTACGATCCTCCACAAAAGATAGATTACAAAATTTGTAACCTACCTCAACTTCAAGTTATGGATATAGATTACAACTCTTTTAATCCTAGGAACTAACTCTAATTCCTAACCTTTAATTCAAACCCTCCAAGGTATGTATTCCCAACTATTAAATTTATCAAAACCTGAAGACAACACTCCTATTTAAGTTTATAACTCACTGAACTAAGATTACATCAAGACTCATTCACAACAAAAAAGTCCTAACATGTAAACTCTTGAAAAGGATCGGGTTCTTTTATGTGTTTCTTCAGTTCACTTTTAGCACTTGCGAAGAAAATTTCTTAATCGCTCTTTTGCTCTATAAGTGCACAAGTATTCTGGATAAATTCACTTCTATTTAAGCACAATTCTTCATAGAGTTATTTTTTACTTCAAACTCCATATTGACTTTAACTTTTTTGACTTAGAGTTCTACTTCAAGTAAGACTCCTTATTTAATTAAAACTCCTAGCTTCTTTGGACTTCTTTTTTGTAACAACCCGGGAGTACCCCCTAGGCGTCACACGGTGTACTTGACCTATTGAACGTCTTATACAAGACTCTTAGATTTCATTCATCACATAGGCATTAAAAGTAGAGAGAAATTAAAACTTTTCACAATAAAGTAAATTAAGAAATTCTTTTATAAAGCGTAAGGAACTATGTCTCATCATCAGAAGCCATCTTAGAACACATATTATTCTCATTGGATCATAACTCTTACATTGAAAAAAACATACTAGTATTAATACAAAGTCTTTAATGAAACAAAACTAGAAAGAACATCCTCATCCTCAAACATATGAAGATGTACCAAGAGACATGAGAGAACAATCTACTTCCCAAGCTTTAGCTATAAGATTCTCACTTCCTAACACCTATACTTGTAGAAATAAAGAAGAATATGGAGTTAGTACAAATGAGAACTAAGTATGGCAATCATTCAAAAACATGTTTTAATGAGGACATTTTATTTGAAAACTATGCATTATGTCAATTTAGTAAAATCCTCATAAATCATCATATAAGATACAAAGAAACCAATCACCTCACATACAAAACCATTCGTTACATTGGAATACATTCATTACATATAGACCGTTATTTTACTTTACCTCTTCACCTCTATTAACCCTCAAACATCACTTGGTGCAATGAGTGGATAATGTCCCATTCGACAATCTACCCTCAAGCAATACTCTAAGTCCACAAAAGATGTACTCACATGCTTACTCCTTGAATCAACCACATTAATTAATAAGACATGGACATAACATAGTTATAATCATCAAGTAACCCATTCACCATTTAGACTCTTTATCCAAAGTTATCCTAAGACCCACCAATGTAAGACATGAACAGACCGCACATACAAACTCATCAATACACACCTAAGTGATCCTTAAGACTACCAAGGAGAAGGACACTTCCTTTCAATCAAAACTCAACAAGTCAACATAACCTTCATTTAACATTAGACATAAGACCAACATGCTTCATTAACATTAGACATAAAGTCAACTTACTTCATTAACATCATATAGTTACCCATTCATTCATTTACATCAAAAGGACACACCAAGACTACCTCCAAATTCCTACTTGTGCAATGCATAGAGGGCGTCCCATTCCACCACCTACCCTAAGTAGTACACCTTTAGGAAGAACTAGTTCATTTCGTTCCCTTGTCGGGGATAGCTTTAACCAACATAGTCCACGAAATCTTAACATGGAATCTGGTATTAACCCCTACCGGATGAGGGATACCCACTTGCCTAAGTTAGGGTCATTCTTTTATCCTTTATGTGGAATACCACTAGCTAATCCTATGGGGGCGCATAATTAATGGATAGGGAGATGTAACGACCGAAGAATACCCTCTAGATTTCACCGGCATAATCGACCTCAATGAGGACTTGTAAAAGCCCTTAGCATAATTACAACTTACATGGAATCCGGTGTCATAAAGCCTCATACAAAAAAAGGGTATTATACTTGCCAAGGTAGAACCGACATACTAGCTATTATGTTGATCCACTAGCTAAATTCTATGGGGCACGTAGTTAAGGGATAGGGAGATTGATCTTAAAGACTCTACCTATTGCATTAAAGGAGGAGTCCCCATCTGATGAATATCTGTAGGATGACCCAACCTCTTGCATTAACAAGAGGCTCTTTTGCTCAATGGCCATATCCTCTCAGTGCTTAGTATACTTTCCCAACTTACTACTATTAGTTTTTATTAATTTTATCTACATATGTGAAGAAGTATTACCTCTTCTTCAATAAAATTTAACATAAAGTTGTTAGATTCATTATGTAAGAATACACTTTCATACGAGAATAAAATACATGTGTGAGTAGCACTTTCAAAATATCAATCATAGAGTTTTCATGAGAACTATATTTTCGATCAACACAACAAACTAACATAATTATATATAATTCATGTGACGCAATAGGTAAGGTTCAAGAGAATGGAAACCATTCCACACAACCTTACTTGTATCCTTTCATAACCCATGTATCTTGTAGGCAAATTCAAAGTCCATATACAACTTTCTCTAACATATATACACACCATAGAATTTACCACATTTACAAGGTCAACAATCAAGTATCACAGTTACCCCCATAGACATCACAGTAGGCATGAAAAAAAGATTCTATCACTAGATAATAAACAACCACAATGCACCATGTTCATATCTACTAAATTCATTCAACAAATAATGAAATTAGGTCATAGGGTGGACATGGGTTCATGGAAGATTTTCACAGTAGAAACCATCAATTAATCCCAATATATTAATAATATAAGGCACAGAACATACAAAAAACGATTTTGAAGTGAACCCATGGCTAGATCACAAGCCCTAGTTTTTTTGGTCAAAATATCACAAAAGTAGATGTTTTGAAGGGCTTCATTGAGAAACTAATCCATGAATTAAAATCCCCATACCTTGCTTGATATTATTCCACGTGTTTGAAGTTAAAGAGAGTGAATCTTAAGTGCCCAAGTTCTTCCTTGATCTTCAATATGGGTTAGAGAGAGAATTTGTGAGAGAGAGAAAGTGGGTTTTGATTTTTGATTGGGAGTTATAAAGTGGAAGACTAGTTTTCATGTTCTAATATATTTTATATACTTAAGTAACTAATGGAAGTTGTAATTAAGTGTTAACTAAACGACTAACTAATTATCTAACTAACCCTCACTAAGCCGTGTGGAGGCAGTGAAGACAGTGCCCATTCAGGAGTCCCCATTGGCGTGAAAAAAATGCATTGGCGGACCGTACTGGTCACTCGTCAATTGGGACTGAGACTAGTTTTTTGGGGCCAAGTTGGAGGAGCTAAGTATGGCCTCATGACACCCATTGACGGGGCTTGAGTCTATTGACGGGGCGTTAATGGCTCTCGTGAACGAAGATGTTTTTGACAACTTGTTGGGACTCTTCCTTGGATCCTCTCATGGGTTCTTCGGAAGGTCCTAGGGTTGTCGTGCCTTGACGTTTTAGTATTATAACCATAGTTTAGAGTTAGGAAGAATAGTTTAGGACCTTAACCACCCATTTATACCTTATTAGGACATTAGGCTATGACTCAGGCTCTATTATAGGTCATTAGACATACGGGGTGTTACATTATTCCCCCATTGGAAACATTCATCTCCGAATGTTGACCAAGGCACCAAACAAAGTTGAAGCTCCTTACCAACAGCCGAAACAACTTATAACATTAAAAATGTTCACAACTAAAATTTGCACTATTCACCACTTAAGTAACTTTTATGGGATAAATTTCCATCAAACAACAACATGGTCATACAAGCACTGATTAACTCATACAAGTATGGGAGGAACTAACTTCTCGAACATTGTTTATGCTCAACATAGAAATTTAGAGCAAAAGTGTGATCCCTTCACACTTCTACAACATTCTCACCTTATGAATCAAAATGCAACTTTCATAGTACATGTAATTTTAACATGAGAAACATAAGTTTTATGAAAACTCAATAATATATACTAAAACGGGAAATGTTTCGCTAGAACATGCTACAAATAGGACAATCATGAAATTCTACACATAGGTAACATGACTTCCAAAATACTAAATTAAGGAGGAAGTTGTTACCTCAAGTTGGGATAGAAGTAGAAGGAAAAAGATGAGGATAACAGGACATCTTGTCAGCCTCGACCTTCTAAATAGCGGTTTCGAAAAGATGATTCCTCCATAGACCCTTAACGAAAGCTACTTTCTTATTTCTCAACCTTTCACTTGCCGGATTAAAATCTCAACCGAGACCTCTTTATAGGAAAGGTTAGCATCAATCCCTAAACCTTTTTGAAGTGGGATAGAAACCAAATCTCCTATGAAATTTTTGAGCATTGACAGATGGAACACTGGGTGTACCGAAGCCAATTCAATAGGTAATTTCAATTCATAGGCAACCCTTCCGACGCGTTGCAAAATATCGTAGGGCTCCACTTACCAAGGCCTAAGTTTCCCTTTCTTACTAAACCTCATCACCCCTTTCATTGGTGATATCTTTAAATAGCCCAAGTTACCTACTATATTCAAGGTCCCTCCTTCTATTCTTGGCAATAGGATAATTGACAACTTTGGGCCTTCTTTAATTTGTACCTGATGAGTCGGACTTTCTCTATGAACTCATAAACCACTGCGAGACTTATTAGAGAAAAATCACCTACCTCGAATGTAAAAACCCGCAAGTACCCCCTAGAAGAAAGGAGCACTCTTTAGTTGTCACAAGGCATACTTGACCTTTCGGAGGTCTTTACTACCCTCGTAGCTATCATTCACTACATAATATATGAAAAGTAGTGCAGAATTAAAACTTTTTATGACATTGATAATAGTAAGGAAATATATTTTATAAAATACTAAAGAGTAAGTCTCATCGTCACAAGACAACTTAATGACACAAATTAAAATCATAGGGTCACATCCCTTTACATTGAAAGAAAATAATTAATAAATCTTATACAAGTCTATAAAGAAGAACTAAAGAAATAAAGTATATGCCCTCGAATATATGAGTACATACTTAGTCTTGAGAGAGCCGATTCCCTAGCTTGCCTTCTAACCTTCAACTTTTCTTGAACCTTTACTAATAGAGTATAGAAAAGTATGTGGTTAGTACAAATATTATACTAAGTATGGCATATGCAAAGACATACCAAAAGGGAAATTTTAATAGAAATAAGCTTTTATGCCAATTAAGTGAAACATTCATGAACATAAAAGTAAAACAATATATATATATATATCATTTAGCACATAGAGTAGAACTTCCATAATTTTAGCACGAAGAACCACTTTATAGTGAACTCAAGAAACATTACGGTGGACTTATTAAATCTTACAGTGAGCTCATTACCTTTGATTTTTCCCTAAGCAAGGTTATCCTAAGTCCCACTAAGGTAGGCATGAAGGAACCTCCCATACAATCCCTTCAATACACACCTAACTTATCCTCAAGACTACCCATCATAGGCTTACTTCGCACGGGTAACAAGTCCACATTCCTATAACAAGATATAAGAGAAACATATTTTATTTAAGAACTTCACATAAGTGCCCTTCTCCAAGTGGACTTGCAAGTTACACAAAGTGCAATGTGAGAATAGAATCCCATACTAGTACTCCCACAATGTGATCCTTGAGGATTCCATGAGATTAGGTACACCACATTCATCATTCATAAACTTCATTATACAAGACAAAATATTAACATGCTTTCCTCAGTAGACATTAAATAACATAACTTCACTTTCAATTCATAATGACACATTCATACATGACATATAAAAACACACCAAGACTCCCCTTTCAAGTGCCTACTTGTGCAATGGATAAATAGCGTCCCATTCCATCACCTACCCTATGTAGTACACTCTTTAGGAGACTTAGTTCATTACATTTTTTTGTGGGGAATTAGCTTTAACTGACATAGACCACGAAAGCTAGACATGGAATCCCGATATTAACCTCTATCGGATGAGGGATCCCTACATCCCTAGGGTAGGGTCATTCTCTTAGCATTTACATGGATTCTCCAATAGCAACACCTATGCGGGCGCATACTTACGGGATAAGAAGATTTATTCTAAGTAAATCATTCTCTACTAATGAGGAGAACTCATCTCAAGAGGTACATTGGATACAATATCTCAACTCACAAAGTGTAACCACCCCTTCTTCAAATCCTCTCGGTGCTATGCGTAAATCCCCAGGGAGTGTTAAACATTCATTATTAAAGGTTAAGGGATAACTATTGCACACCACATCTTAACTCACGAAGGGTATACATCCTCCAACCTACACTAGAAAGCTCTTGGGAAATAGTGAGGTTGCAACTAAACACTTCATCTGAACTCACGAAGAGTGGTCAAGAGTGTTCACCCCAAAACTCCCTTCTTCTTACTATATGAATAGTAGGGATGGTCTACAGAGTTCATCTCTACTCATGAAGAGTGTCAACCCTAAAAAAACCATTCACATTCATCAACTTCATTCATTCATTCAAAGTGTGTGTCTGAAAGAGTACATCTGAACACACCTTTAACATAATCACCACTTTCATAACACTAATTTCTAAACATACTCTTACCTTCATACATCATACTTCACACACTAGCATACTCCATATAATCATATACTTGACTTAGACATAGTCTCTACAAAACATACTTTTAAAGATTCATAAAGCACATCAACAAGAACATCATCATTATCACTTTACTTCACATACTATGCCTTCATGTCCATACTCACATAACACATGTAAATACATATTCACATACTTCAAGTAAACACCGCCACCAAAGGTTGACCATACCACTCAAGAACATTTCTATGGAAACTAAACAAGATAGAACAACTTACACTTCATGCAAGCTTTCACCACCTTTCATCAATTTCTTCAACAAGTCATCATAAAATAGGATTTATGGCAGTTGCTAAAAATACTATAACATAAAGATATTCAACTCTAACAATTTGTAACCTTATATATATATATACACTAAACCCACTTCATAAGCTAAAGGTTGGAAATATGCATGAGCATGAGTTCATTGGGGTTTTGACATTAAAATCATCAACTAATGCCAAAACAACATATTTCAATCATTAAAACATTTTCATGTAAAACCGATGCTTAGAGTCAAAAGTATGAGGAGTTGGAGTTTGAAAACCCTTTTTCAAATCTCTTAGAAGTGCCTCCTTGAATGCGATAAGGTTAAAGGATTACTACCATACCTTAATATGAAAAAACCGTCGAGATTTAGTGAAGAAACTTGAAGGACGTTGTAAGATCTCGAAAATGACTTAGATGTACAAGAGCTTTACATGGTTTTCATTGTGGTCTAAGGTCCTAAAACTTTCTATATTGTTGTATTGAGGCTGTAACTAGGAGTTTAGGTGCATTGGAAGTCAAACCTCAAGGGACGACCAAGACGTTTGACGACTAAGTCATCTAACTGCCTCATATGTGGTTTCATATGTTTATGTGTGATTCATGAGGTTATGAGGTCCATAAATGAGTTATTATAGTGTATATAGTCAGTGTGTCAAGTTTTGAGAAGTTTAAAGGTCAAACGCTCAAGAACGTCCATGATGTTCGAAAGATGTGCCTTGAAATGCCCTTGTGTGTCTAGCCATGTTTCGTCGAGTTTTACGTGTTTGTTTTGGATGAACTTCATGCGAGAGGTCCTAAACTCGTATACAGTGATGTTTGGTTTGGAAATGTCCAGACAAATATCCCCAAGGACCATCCTAGGGTCCTTGAGGAAGGACCCAAAGTTGGTGTCAAGACTGCCCAAGAGAGCCCAAACCGCGGAGGGAATCGATGCCCAGTGGGTCATTCGACGCCCCATTGGTGGTGTATAATTGTTTGGGAATTAGTATTGGTAGATGAGAGACCAAAGAAGAGTCTTTGAACCAAACGACGGGAGGACAGGACGGTCCGTTTGTGGACAAATGGTCCATCGACTGCCAACCGTCGATAGTGTTGTGTCCCTGCGTGCAGTTCACTGTAAGTTGAGGGGTGAACATGTTAATTCACACCACTTCCAAATAAGAAGATTGGAGGTATCTAAGGGGTCTTTTGGGTATTTATATATGTTTTTAACACTTAGAAGAATTCATCTTCCAAATCAAAATCCCAAAATCCCTTAGAAATTTCTTAAGACTCCATTGAGGCCAAAACTCAAGTAAGAGATTGGATTGGAGATTTGAGTGGTGATTCTTTATCAAATTGGAGGATTAAAATCATTTAGGTATGATTTTTTATACTTGAAACTCTATTCATCAAGGAGACCAAATTCAAAGATGTTATCTAAAGTTTTCAAAGATGAACTTGACCTATTTCATGATCTATCCATGGGTTCTTGTATTAAAGGTTTTTAATCATTGTTTAGTGATAGAATTATAGTTATTAACATGATTTTAAATTAATTAACCCGTGAACCCATTTAATTGATAAACCCTAGTTTTTGTTTATGGGTTACTTGATATTGGTCTAATGATTATGAATTCTAGTGTAGATTTCTATGGGCTTTCTAATGATGTAAGAATTGTATTCAATTGATATTTAATTGGTCTTAGATTGATATATCTATATTGAATTGACTTATATTCATTGAGTATTATGGTTTATGTATTGAATTGATGTTCATGGCCACGGGTAAGGGCCTTATGATATTGAATTGGATGATTTGGCATTGGATTGAAGTGTTGAGGATGAAGTTTTGGTACGCTGCCCTATTTACCTTTATTTAATGTTAATTAGACTACAATTATGTTGTGATTGGTTTGGTCCACTTATGGTGGCGGTGTTATGTGAATTGATGTGGCTTTATCGGCGTTATTTAAGTATTATGATGGTCATGGCCTTGTCGGCACTACTGGAATGATTATGATGGTATGTGTAGTTCATTACGTGATGCATTTATGATAGTGAATTTGTGATGTCTTGACTTAAGAACCTAAAGCGTCTTAGTATTGTATGTATGAATGATGTGAGACCTTGAATGATGATAAGAGGTTCCTTTATGTGAAACCTTGAACCTAGTGAAAAGGTTATGAAACTTGAAGTCGAAAGCCGTAGTGGTATCCTTCATGTAATGAATGATGGACTTAAGGTTGATTGGCTGGAACGGCATCATATAAAACCTTAGGAAAGTCATGATGAGCTTCTTGTAGCCATTGTAAGGTGTCACAACCCAAAAACATACCCTAGAAGGTAGGATAAAATCTTGGATTGTAACCGGCGTCGTCGACCTCTCGGAGGTCTAAGACAAGCCTCTCATATCGTTCATAGCATTGGCATAGTAAATTTAGTGAAAAATTTAAAACTTTTCATAGCACATCATATGCTAGAAACATCACATCGTGTATATATAAAACATAAGTCATAATACATATTTAAACTCTAAGTCTCTTTGCCATCTTAGACTAAATAACTTTAGAATACATTAGGAACACGACCCAAATGACACATTACATAACTATACAATATTTGAAGACTTTACATTAAAGACATTAGTAGGGCATCCTTGAACTTAAGGATTCCTTTCCTTGAGCTTGGGAAATCACCTATCAAGCTCCTCAATCATAGATCTCCTTTAAGCATTCCATAATCTACACTTTGTGTAAAAATGTAGAGAATAATGGGATTAGCACAAGAATGTACAAAGTATGGCAACCATGCAAAAACATGCATTTAAAAGGGACATTTCCTTTGAAATCATACTTCATGCCATTTTGAGTAAATCATCATAAAACCTTTATCAATATCATTTATATCATCCACATACTTCATAGAAACACAATCAAAGGCCAAACATCATAGAAAGGCACATATAGAATTTAATCCCCATTTGAGGTCACTTTATAGTGAACTCACTCTCCTTAACATTAACTCCTTCTTTTAATTCATTTGTTTACTAAGTAATCCTTTAGGGATACTTGGTGCAATGCATCACCTTAGGAACATAAGAGAATACCATACATAGCATCTACACAAGACAACACATGCCATTATAGAAGTATAGTACAATATAATCATAGTCAACCCAAGACTACAATATCATACATAAAGGACACACACATAATCATATCTATTAAGGTACCTTCCTAAGACTTCCTAAGGAGTCACTTGTGCAATATCTAGATGGGTTCATTACTTCCACCTATCCTAAGTATCTTACCTTAAGTCCTCCTAGTTAGGATCCTATTCAATTACTTTCATTGTCCATTTTAACTTTTAGGGAAATCATAACCTTAACCGACATAGACCATGGGTGCTAATCATGGAATCCGGTGTCATAAAATCTTACACCGATGGAAGGTGGATCTACCGGCCAAAGTAGAACCGAACATGACATAGCTATCTATGTGGAAATCCACTAGCTAGTATCCTATGGTGGCAACATAGTTTATGGAACTTAGGGAATTCATGGAAATATCAACTCTACACCCTATGTTGGGTCATGAGGCTATCCACCCCGTGAGGCCCGTAATGAACCCTACCTTTCTTATGTAAGAAAGTGTCACCCCTCACATGAGGACCGTAGTGAACCCTACCTCTACTATGTTGGAAAGTATCACTCCCTCATCTACAAGTTCACTCGGTGCTAGGCTAAGTTCCCTTTATTGAAAAGCCTTTATTACGTTTGTTTATAAAAACTTAAGCTTAGGATATTCATCATTCATATGCTTATAGCATATTCAAGCACCTATCTAGATTTGGAGTATTCTTGGGCACCCCTAACAAGGCCCCTCTCACTAACTAGATCATCCATGTGTGCGAGTGTATACTTAGATGTGAGCAAACCTTTCACATAACACATAAGGTCACACATATTCATATATCAATTCATAAGTCTATAGGAATAACTATATGAGCAATACTTTCATATAAACCTACTAAGACACTATACGCATTCATACTTCATTATATCATATTCATAACATGTTCATATAATCATCCTTCATATGCATAAGAACCAAACCTAGGAACTATCCTATCAAGATACACATGTGCAATGCATAGACAAGGTCCCATACCCTTGCCCATACTAGTACACCTATCAAGTCCTCCTAGTAAGGGTATACAAATCATACATTCATGAACATCACCTTAACATGCATAGTAGTGACACTAGTGCATATGAGAACTACCTTTCATTTAGACACAATGACTTATACTACTTGTAATGTGCATGTAAGTGAGAGTGTGTGTACATTGACCAACATGATCACATAATGGCTATCAATAACTTATTAAGTCAGCCACCCTATTAGACCACATTACACTTCAAGCACATACCACACAACACATAATAGCATAGGAGACAAGATAATATACACAATGTAATCAAGACTCCTAACTTTAGCTATTTACACTTTCATATAAGGGGTACATGGTAAAGGAATATTAACCATCTTAACACATTAATGGCATCACCTATACTTTACCCTAACATGGTTATACACATGCTCATAAAATAGCCACACAACCTAATCCACAACTAGAATAGGAAAGTAAGCATAATCTTCTCATAGTATCATCTTAAGCACATGTTCATAAGTTCATCAACATGCCTTCAAGGCCATGGTCAACACATATATAATGACAATAAAGTAAACACCTCCACCATAAGTGGACCATACCACACAATGCCATACAAGGCTTCATCAACATTACTATAAAGGAATAGAGAAGTAGAAGAGTAAAGGAAATAAGCATTCTTACCCAATTCTCACCCTTTGATCATCATTGATCAATACACCTTTTTCATCAATAAAACACATATATGGCAGTAGCTAAATGTACTTTAAACATATAAGAAACCATGTACAAGTCACCACATGATTATACCATAACATATACATCACATACTAGGAAAGTTGAAGAACATAGATCGTTAATCAATTTCATTCATATGGATTATAGGTCATATTTCATGAATCATATAACCCTAAGGAAGTAGCTAATGAAATCATAATCCAGATTAGACACTACTACAATTTGCCATTAAGGTCGATACAAGCGTGCTTCACATTGGGAGTTCATGGAAAGTAAGTTTACATAGATTAATCATATTCAACCTATCATGAATTGACCCATATTGTATTAATTACATATAATTCATCCTCATATTTCATTATAGGCAGCAGCTATAGACATTAACCACAATCAATTCCTATAGCGACTATCCTAACGTCAAGATCACAAGCTACAACTTCATAGACAAGAAGAACCTAGATTAATTCAAATCAAGCCTTCTCTACTTTGGTCATACATGATTTATATCCACAATTCAACCATGGTATTGACCTAAAACAGTAGCTACAAGAACCAAAACTTAATAGAAATTCACTTTAGATCACAAGAAAATCAATGTTAAAGTGAACTATAGAAAACTAGGCTAAACATGCTCAAATCTTCATACATTGATCCTCATGGATCATTAAACATCCATTCAACATAAATTCATGTAAATAACAGTATATACAATCAATTCAACGTAAGGGAATCATAATTCAATCGATAATAAGTCAAGATCACAAAGCCCATGCAAAGGCTAAACCAATTTTAGAAGGAACATGGGTTCATCATGCAATTGGAGTGAAAACACATTAAAACCAATGTATTAACTTCAATTCATCATGATTTTATCATTAAAAACGTTTTGATAAAGAACCCATGGCTAGATTGGAAGATTAGAAACTTGATTATGAGATTTCTTTGAAAAACATTGAGAATGGCTCTCTAGATGAAAAGATAACTAGAGATGAAGATCACCATACCTTGATCTTCATGAAGACCTATAAAACATGGTGAAGAACCCATGAGAATCCAATCTACAAGCTGTTCTTGAGCTTCAAAAACCATGGAGGTTCTGGAGAGAATATTTTGGAGGGAAAGACTTTAAACATGTGAGAGGATTTGGGAATGGGTTGATCACGTTTTGGATGAATTATATACATAAAATTACTTAAAAAAATATATTATAGTCAGGTTAGGACGTGGGTTGAATTTCACATTCACCCCTTTAAGTGGCAGCACGCAGCAGCCAACCTGCAGGCCATCCGCGACGAGGGGCTCGACGGGGCGTCATGGCCATGACGGGCCGTGGCAGCCTCCGTCGCCAATGCCTTATCCAAATTCTTGGCTCAAGACCTGCCCAAGTTAAGCCCCGTTCGATGAGACCTTCTCGATGGTCCGTTGGTGGCCCAACGTTCCGTCATTGGGTCCGTCAAGGGACACTGCCCAGGCAGTGTCTAGGCAGCTTTGGGGTCCTTCTTTTGGGGCCTCTTGTGGGGCCCTTTAGAAGTCATACCCGGACGTTTCCAACGGTATTACAAACCTTATCATGTTATAGACCTTACACATAAATTTCATCCAAAACAAACACCTACAAGACGTCCAAACAGCCTTGACCCCAACATGACATACGATGAATGTCTTAGGGGCTATCTTTCGAACGCCATGGACGTTCTTGGGCGTTTGACCTCCAAACTTCACGAAACTTCATACAATAACATTAAACATCATTTACAACCATTTCAAGACTCATTATACTCAGTTCATACAATTTAGACATGCATACACACATGAGGTACATAAGCGACTATTCGTCGAACGTCTTGGACGTCCCTTGACGTCCGACTTCCAAACCACTTCAAACTTTGCACATGCCTATATATAACATAATAAGTCATTTTAGGACCTTATAACATTAAGATGAACATTTTAGGCTCTAGACACCTTATCTCATTTTCGAGGTCTTACAATATCCCCCACTTGGGAACATTCGTCCTCGAATGACACTTAGGACTCTTTAATCACAACAAGGACTTTAATGCACATAATAGAAGTTAATAACATTTAAAATATCATCAAATTATTTTAGCACTCAATGCACACAAGCAAGCAAAACCATTACTCACTCACTCTCTAATGTATCAAACACAAAGGTTCTTTTTCATGTTCATAGGGGAACATCCTTCTCCTAATCATAACATGATCATTTCGCCTTAATTCGTTATACGAAAATCTTGAAAAGCTACTCATAGGCAGATCATAACCCATACTCAAAGTTACTTAAGCACTCATACTTCAACACAAAAAAAAACTTGAGTTAGTTAAATCACAAAGATCTTCATTAGTTAGACCTAGTACCATGAAGGTCATACTCAATCATACAATGCTTAGTTGTATACATGGAGGAATATCTTGCTCCTCAACACATTCATGCATCATGAGTTCACACCTTAGCAAAGTACAAGATCTGTTTCTTTAAAAATGAGAAACCTCAACTTTCAAGCCAAGACATGCATATACTTTTCTTCCTAGTGAAATCTAAATGGTAAGTCACACCAAGTACATCACAATAAAATAAGAAGTCATTCCACAAAGTTTCTTTTCTTAACATAATACTCACCCTTATAGTAAGCCTTATTTAGGAAAAATAACACAATTATAGTCATAACCATGGATACTTAGCTAACATGCTTTCACCTTTCAAGAATGAGCCTACAATTTTGCATTACAAATCATCAAAATCACTAAATTTTCAAGAGAGTCAACATATTTCATTGTAGAAGAGACTCAACTCCCATTACAAGGCTAAATAATTTAACCTATAAATGACTATTACCAAGTTCCTTGTCTTACCTCATGAGGTCAACTTCACAATTAGCACATTGAAATGCAAGTCAACAAGAGAAAACATGGATTATCAAAAACTTCTTTACATCCTATTTGGAAAATTCACCATGTTTCTAAGATGATGTCAATCAATTCATACCAATTATATAAAGATCATGCAATTCACACTTTATGCAAGACTATTTTCATGAACAAGCATACTAAGAAATTCATACTTTCCAATTCAAGTAATAATAGAAGAACAATGTAGACAATTTCTACAATCTCACTACTCAAAAACCATCCCCCACTTAGGGTAAACCCAATTAAGAGTAACTTAACCCAACATATAGAGGATCTTAACTACACAACCTTCATATTCATCACTTAAAGTGATTTCTACTTTAGAGAGAATTTTCATTAATTCAATTTAGCAACACCAAGGCATTCTAAACCTTATCAATTTAGACAAATCATCCTCAACCATCAATTTTGATTATACTATTCTATTCACATAAGGTCTTCCTACTATGCAATAGACACTAAGGTCATACATCATTAGTGGAAAACAACAAGGAAGTTCATGACACAACAAGAAGTTTAGAATTAACTCTACGACTCATCATGTCATAAGATTTTCATCCTTTAATTTAAATAGCAAAATTCTTTTCCACATTCCTTATCATGTTCATATTCATAAATTCTACACATTTTTCAACAACATCAAATCAAATGGCAATTTAGTAAGTTCTACAAACATGATACAATAAGTTGCCTAGTTTTTACAACTAGCATGCTCCCAAATACCCAAAAGTGCAACCTTTAGACATTTGATGGAACAAGTATGGAATTATAAGATACAAAGCTTTACCAACTCATTCTTCATAAGGATGCCTACTATATTTACAACTCAAGTCTCTACAAAAGACTCCAATTTATACTAGCAACTCATCAAGTACCAGCTATATACAAAGGAAAACAACGCACACCTTTAATCACATACACTCATAGGATAGCATACCTCCATGGTAGTTATTAAACAATCCTAGTTCAAATCCTACTATTTATCTCCTATCATACAAAACCATATAGGAATACACAATTTAAGAGAATTCACTTTAACCACTATAACTCTAGCATGCTTCAACTATATCATGACATACATCATTCGACATGACATGCTATTTCACATAGATTTCATATATTGCCATAATTGGCATCACATCATTAAATAAGAGATATTTCATACCTAGCAAGGTAAGATAACCAATCATAATCCCCATAGAGTTAACATGTGCAATGATCAAGTAAAGCTCCATAACTTCACTAAACCAAGTAACCCAACATAGAACTACAATTAGTACCATACTCCACTCACCTATAACCTTCATGCATGGATAACCCCATATCTTTAGCACACTAGATTATTTACATGCCTACAAGCATACAGATCATCTCATAAGGATATTCACATTTATCATCATACACATACATAGTATTAGCCTCCTAAGGTCTCCATCAAGGCAAACTAGTGCAAGACATAGGTAGAGTCCCATACCCCTACCTAAGTCTAGTTAACCCTTCAAGTCGCCTTAGTTAGTATATACATCATCAAAGAAGGACAAGTGTCACCTTCACACATACTCATTCAAACCATAAAACAAAGATAAGCATTTTAAACTCACCTTTTCTCCCTCAAACATAGAGCAATCTCATCCAAGCAACCATATCTAAAAGACTACTGGACAAGAAAACATAAGAGAGATATCTTATAGAATTAAGTTCTATGGCACAATATGAGATTGGTGAAGAAGGGAAACTCTATCGTCCTATAGCCTCTCGTACCATTTGATGTGTCGCGACTCACCACCAATGCTACGAGACTCTACTAGACGTGGCAATATGCGACTTTTAGAACCTAAAACCGCTACATAAACCTCATGCTCTGATACCAAGTTTGTCACAACCCAAATCATACCCTAGAAGGTAGGATACAATCTTGGATTATAATCGGCGTCGTCGACCTCTCGGAGGTCCAAGACAAGCCTCTCATATCGTTCATAGCATTGGCATAGTAAATTTAGTGGAAAATTTAAAACTTTTCATAGCACATCATATACTAGAAACATCACATCGTATATCTATAAAACATAAGTCATAATGCTTATTTAAACTCTAAGTCTCTTTGCCATCTTAGACTAAATAACTTTAGAATACATTAGGGACACGGCCCATACGACACATTACATAACTATACAATATTTGAAGACTTTACATTAAAGACATTAGTAGGACATCCTTGAACTTAAGGATTCCTTTCCTTGAGCTTGGGAAATCACCTATCAAGCTCCTCAATCATAGATCTCCTTTAAGCATTCCATAACCTACACTTTGTGTAAAAATGTAGAGAAGAATGGGATTAGCACAAGAATGTACTAAGTATGGCAACCATGCAAAAACATGCATTTAAAAGGGACATTTCCTTTGAAATCATACTTCATGCATTTTGAGTAAATCATCATAAAACCTTTATCAATAGCATTTATATCATCCACATACTTCATAGAAACACAATCAAAGGCCAAACATCATAGAAAGGCACATATAGAATTTAATCCCCATTTGAGGTCACTTTATAGTGAACTCACTGTCCTAAACATTAACTCTTTTAATCCTTNGAAGAAAGTGAAACTTCTAGCATCCTATAGCCTCTTGTCCATGGATGTGTCGCGACTCACACCAATGACCAAGATATTACTAGATGTGGCTTGTGAGACTTTCAGACCTTAAACTATTTCCCAAAATCTTATGCTCTGATACCAAGTCTGTCACGACCCGAAGGCACCCCCTAAAAGTTAGGGAAACCTTCGAATCATGACCGGACGTAATTGACCCCTTTGGGGTCTCGTACAAGCCCTCTAACTAGCATTCATAACATAAAGAATGAAAAGTAGTGCGGAATTAAAACTTTTCACGATAACAATAATAAAAGGAGTCTTTTCATAAATACTAGGAAATCTTATCCTCACAAGACAACTTAAAGACACAACTTGGAATCTTAGGGACACGGCCCTTTACAATAAAAGTAAATACATTTTTAAATCTTAATTAAGAAACTAAGAAACATAAAACTATGTCCTCGAATATATGAGGACATACCCAATTCTTGAGAGATAGAATTCCCAAGCTTCAACTCCGATCCTCCAAAAAGTTTTCCAATCTATACTCATAAGGTATATAAAAGTATGGGGTTAGTACAACAATGTACTAAGTATGACATATGCAAACATACTAAAAGGGGCATTTTAGTAAAAATAACTTTTAATGCAATCTAAAGAAATATTCATGAATCTAGAAACAAACCAACATAAGAATCGACAATCAACACTTTATGACAACTTTACCAAAACTTAGAGTAAACAAAAGGAACATTTCAATGAACTTACTAAACTTAATATGACAATTCAATAAAGCATCACAGTGAATATATTGGATTCTTACAATGAAGACCTTACAGTGAATGGCACGGTCCAAGTCATATGAACTCTTTTTCCTTTGAAGTTGCCCTAACCCAAGGTTATTCTAAGACTCCCAAAAGTGAGCTAAGAAGGGATTTTCATTACACCTCCCTTCAAAGCACACCAAACCGACCCTTAAAACTACCAAATCTTAGGCTTACTTCGTTGGAAATCAAATCCACCCCCTTGGCTAACATATGCAAAACACTCATGGAAATATAGGTCATACCAAGTGCAATGTGAGAGTAGCATCCCATACTACCACTCCCACTTAGTACTCCTAATGGATTCCATTTACTCAAGTGCTCCACAATAATCCTCCATAACACTACACCATAGTACTTATTCACACGGACTTCATGAAGGTACTCTTCTCCCATAGTAGGTATAGGTCACACCAAGTGCAATGTGAGATTAGCATCCCATACTACTACTCCCACTCAATGCTCCTACTTGGTAACTAATGTGGATTGAGCACTTCACGACATACATACACAAATTCAACAATGTACAAGATAATTAGTTTCAAATCAATTCTTTGTGGGAGTTAGCTTAACCGACAAAGACCATGAGAGCTAGACATGGAATCCCGATATTAACCCCTATCGGATGAGGGATCCTTACTTTCCTAGTGTAAGGTCATGCTTCTTAGCGTATACATGTATTTTCCAATAGCTACACCTATGCGGGCACATAGTTAAGGGATAAGGAGATTGCTACTAAGTAACTC
>JAJJBR010002771.1:38247-55029 GCA_022817965.1 Solanum lycopersicoides
TGATTGTTTCTTGAGTTGATTTTAAGTTAAACGGAGTTAGTTTAGTGTCCTTAGGCAGTGTGCAAAGTTTCGTGAAGTTTGGAGGTCAAACGACCAAGAACGTCCAAGGCATTCGAAAGATATGCCTTGAGTCGACCTTGTACGTCTAGACGAGTTTCGTCGAGTTTTATGTGTTCGTTTTGGATGAAATTCATGTGAGAGGTGTTAAACTTATAGATGATCATATTTGTGTTGGAAACGTCCGGGAAATTATCCCCAAGGACCATCGAAGGGTCCTTGAGGAAGGACCCAAAACCTGGTAAGCAGGCTGTCCCAGGCAGCCTTGGCGACGGAGCAGTCGACGGCCAGTCATGGCTGTGACGCCCCGTCACAAGGTTCCGTCGTGGGGGACTTGTTCAAGGGTGTAGAGGGACCCTTGGCAAGCCTCTGAAGTTTGCAACGGATGGTCAGGACGGGCCGTTGCACCCGTGACGCCCCGTCACAAGCAGGTCGTCGCAAGCTCTTGTCCCTGTGCGCAGATTTTTCTGCCAAGTCAGGGGTGAATTGTAAATTCACCCCACGTCTAAATAAGAGTTTGGACGGTTTGTTAAGGGATTTTTAGGTTATATTAAATGAGTTTTAAACCCTAGACCTAGACAAGACCCCCTCACTTCAAATTCAACTCTCTCTCTAAAGAAAACTCTCTCAAGACTCCATTGAAGCTAGAAGTCAAGGAAGGAAAGGAGGGCTGCTTGGACTTGTTTCTTCATCAAAATTAGTGGATTTCCTTCTCTTAAAGGTATGGTATCCATTCTTGAATATCTTTTCATTCAAGAAGCCAATTTCCAAAATGGTTTTCAAAAGGGTTTCTAAACTCAATCTTCTTCTAACTTTGATTTCTAGTATGGGTCTTCTTGTATTTAAGTTCTAATGGTTTAAATGTATTTATCTTGGTTTGAATTGATGATTTTGATGTTAAAACTCCATGAAACTCTTGTTATGCATACTTCAACTTTTGACTTAAAAATGGGTTATGTGAGCATGATTTGAGTAGGTATGAACTTGGGTCTTCTTGTATTTGTCATGTTGGTGTAGCTACTGCCCTAAGGGCCTTAATATGGTGAAATGTTGATAAATTGATTATGGGTGATGATGGTTTGAATTGTTGATGAGTTGTTCTCATTGTATATTTCTTATTATGAATTGCTATTTGAGTGGTATGGTCCACCTTATGGGTGGCGGTGCTAATTGATGAACTTGATGTTGTTTAGTATGTTTGAGTAGGTAATCTTGAAGGTCTAATATGTTAAATGAAGATATATTGTATGGGTCTTGTATTGTGTTTGATGTAGCTTGAATTGCATGTTGACCTAGTTTATGTCTAAATAAGTATATGATTATGAGAAGCATGTAGAGTGTGTAACTTGATGAATTAAGGTTAAAGTATGTGTAGAACTTGATTGATAATGAAATATGCTTATATGCAAGGTGTACATGTACACACACACTTTAAGAATTTTTATAGCCAAGTTGAGCAAAAAGGGGAATCTTGAGGTGGACACACTTCGTGAGTTGAGATGTAGTGTCTAGTAGCAACCTCTCCATTCCTAGTGAGCTTTCTAAGATAGACTATTATATTGAGAAATCCGTGGGGAGTTATGCCTAGCACCGAGAGGATATGAAGGGGAGGTGGATTGCACTTCGTGAGTTGAGATGTTGTAATCCAAAGTACCTCTTGAGATGAGTACTCCTCGTTAGTAGAGAGTGAGTTACTTAGTAGCAATCTCCTTATCCCTTAACTATGTGCCCGCATAGGTGTAGCTATTGGAAAAGCCATGTAAACGCTAAGAAGCATGACCTTACACTAGGCAAGTAAGGATCCCTCATCCGATAGGGGTTAATATCGGGATTCCATGTCTAGCTCTCATGGTATTTGTCGGTTAAGCTAACTCCCACAAAAGAATTGATTTGAAACTAATTATCTTGTGTATTGTTGAAATTGTGTATGTATGTCGTGAAGTGCTCAATCCACATTAGTTACCGAGTAGGAGCATTGAGTGGGAGTAGTAGTATGGGATGCTATTCTCACATTGCACTTGGTGTGACCTATACCTACTATGGGAGAAGAGTACCTTCATGAAATCCGTGTGAATGAGTACTATGGTGTAGTGTTATGGAGGATTATTGTGGAGTACTTGAGTAAATGGAATCCATTAGGAGTACTAAGTGGGAGTGGTAGTATGGGATGCTACTCTCACATTGCACTTGGTATGACCTATATTTCCATGAGTGTTTTGCATATGTTAGCCAAGGGCGTGGATTTGATTTCCAACGAAGTAAGCCTAAGATTTGGTAGTTTTAAGGGTCGCTTTGGTGTGCTTTGAAGGGAGGTGTAATGAAAATCCCTTCTTAGCTCACTTTAGGGAGTCTTAGGATAACCTTGGGTTAGGGCAACTTCAAAGGAAAAGAGTTCATATGACTTGGACCGTGCCATTCACTGTAAGGTCTCATTGTAAGAATCCAATTATGTTCACTGTGATGCTTTATTCAATTTTCATTGTAAGTTTAGTAAGTTCATTGAAATGTTCCTTTTGATTACTCTAAGTTTTGGTAAAGTTGCCATAAAGTGTTGATTGTCGATTCTTATGTTGGTTTGTTTCTAGATTCATGAATATTTTTAATTGCATGAAAAGTTATTTTTACTAAAATGTCCCTTTTCGTATGTTTTTGCATATGCCATACTTAGTACATTGTTGTACTAACCCCATACTTTTATATACCTTATGAGTATAGGTTGGAAGCTTTTTGGAGGATCGGAGTTGAAGCTTGGGAATTCTATCTCTCAAGAATTGGGTATGTCCTCATATATTCGAGGACATAGTTTTATGTTTCTTAGTTAGACTTAAAAATGTATTTACTTTTATTGTAAAGGGCCGTGTCCCTAAGATTCCAAGTTGTGTCTTTAAGTTGGCTTGTGACGATAAGATTTCCTAGTATTTATGAAAAGACTCTTTTATTATTATTATCGTGAAAAGTTTTAATTCCGCACTACTTTTCATGCTTTATGTTATGAATGCTAGTTAGAGGGCTTGTACGAGACCCCAAAGGGGTCAAGTACGCCCGGTCATGATTCGAAGGTTTTCCCTAACTTTTAGGGGGTGCTTTCGGGTCGTGACAGACTTGGTATCAGAGCATAAGGTTTTGGGAAATAGTTTAAGGTCTGAAAGTCTCACAAGCCACATCTAGTAGTATCTTGGTCATTGGTGTGAGTCGCGACACATCCATGGACAAGAGGCTATAGGATGCTAGAAGTTTCACTTTCTTCTCTATTCTAGTATCGTGCCTTAGAGTTGAGTATGTAAGGTGTCTATTCTCAACCTCTTCTTTTTGTGTTTTTAGGACATGAATACGAGGAGATCGACCGTTAGAAGAGAGGAGGGAGGTGTACCAAATGAGAGAGTCCTTCCCCGTGTTGACCAAGTTCCTATTGTTGGCTTAGGGGAGGAAAATGAGGAGGTTCCTATTCAAGAACCTCAAGGGCCTCAAGTGCCTCCTATGCCTCAAGCTCCTTTTGTTGAGGGTGATATGACTAATGCGGAGTTTAGGGCTGCCCTAATAAACTTGACCCAACTCATGACGGCTCAAGCTCAAGTTGTCAACAATCACTTTGTGGGCCAAGCCAACCTAGGAGATAGGCCCCAACCAAATGCTAGTACTCCCGCTTCTAGGATTCGGGATTTCATGAGGATGAACCCTCCTACTTTTCATGGCACTAAGGTGGATGAAGATCCACAAGGCTTCATAGATGAGGTTTTCAAGGTGGTAGATGCTATGGGTGTGACCCCTAGGGAGAAAGCGGAATTGGCCGCTTACCAACTTAAGGATGTTGCTCAAGTGTGGTATGAGCAATGGAGGGGTGAGACCCTTAGAAAGAGGATTGGGAGGAATTCAAAGAGGCTTTCCTAGATAGATTCTTTCCTTTAGAGTGGAGGGAGAAGAAGATGGTTGAATTCATGAACCTCCGTCAAGGGGAATGAGTGTGCAAGAGTACTCTCTCAAATTCACCCAACTCTCTAAGTATGCCCCAACCATGGTGGCAACCCTAGGGCTAGGATGAACAAGTTTGTGATGGGCGTGTCTAGCTTGGTGGAAAAAGAGTGTCGTACGGCTATGCTTCTTAATGACATGGATATCTCTAGGCTCATGGTTTATGCGCAACAAATTGAGGAGTCCAAAATTAGGGAGATAAGGCAAGAGGGTAAGAGACCTAGGTCGGATGATTCTAGTCACCAAAGGCCTAAGAAGAGGTTTTATCCCCAAGATTCTTCTATGGGAAACAAGGATAGGGCTCCAAATCAATCTTTCAAGGTGGTGGTCATTCCTATGAAAGGGCTAGGTGCCCTACTTGTGGCAAGCAACATGGGGGTAAGTGTCTTGCCGGATCGGATGGTTGTTTTGCATGTGGTAATAAAGGCCACAAGATGAGGGACTGCCCAAACCTTAAATCAAGGGGGAGAGATGTCAATCAAGCTTCCCTAGATCCTAATGCTCCCAAGAAGAACCCTTCCTATGGGATGGGGGCTAGAAAGGATAATTAATCCGGATTGATGGTTTTGGTAAGTCTCAACTCTTTGTTATTGTTGCTTTTGTGTTATGAGATGAGTTTATATGGTTTTATAGTTCATATGATCATGTCATCTTGATAAATTGCTCAAAGAGTGGAATTTTTTAAATTGTATTGGCAGTGAATGTTCACTGTGAAAAATTTGCAATTTGAAAAAATTGTTTTCCTTAATTGAAGTTTAATATGTGCAAAATTTTGTATATGAGCATGTTTAATGTTGGAGAAGGTAGTTCCTCCATAAAAGAAGTTTAAGGTTGAGTTTGACTTTGTGAAGTTTGGCAAAAGTTGTCTATGTTGATAAGTGTTGAAAGTGTGAAATGATGTTCCTTACTAATTGATGCTTTGATTGTTGATGTTTTGTTCATGATCTAAGTGTATTATATGATGCTAAGAGAGTCCTTGTTGTTCTTAAAAATTTAAGTGTCATTCGAGGACGAATGTTATTCCAAGTGGGGGAGAATATAACGGCACAAAATGAAATAAGGTGAACTAGAGCCTCATGATTGTTTCTTGAGTTGATTTTTAGTTAAGCGTAGTTATTTTAGTGTCCTTAGGCAGTGTGCAAAGTTTCGTGAAGTTTGGAGGTCAAACGACCAAGAATGTCCAAGGCATTCGTAAGATACGCCTTGAGTCGACATTGTACGTCTAGACGAGTTTCATCGAGTTTTGTGTTCGTTTTGGATGAAATTCATGTGAGAGGTGTTAAACTTATAGATGATCATATTTGTGTTGGAAACGTACGGGAAATTATCCCCAAGGACCATCGAAGGGTCCTTGAGGAAGGACCCAAAACCTGGTAAGCAGGCTGTCCGAGGCAGCCTTGGCGACGGAGCAGTCGACGGCCAGTCATGGTTGTGACGCCCCGTCACAAAGTTACGTAGTGTAGGAATTGTTCAAGGGTGTAGAGGGGACCCTTTGCAAGCCTCTGAATTTTGCAACGGATGGTCAGGATGGGCCGTCGCACCCGTGATGCCCCGTCACAAGCAGGTCGTCGCAAGCCTTGTCCCTGTGCGCAGATTTTTCTGCCAAGTCAGGGGTGAATTTGTAAATTCACCCCATGTCTCAATAAGAGTTTTGACGGTTTGTTAAGGTATTTTTAGGTTATATTAAATGAGTTTTAAACCCTAGACCTAGAAAAGACCCCATCACTTCTTAATTCAACTCTGTCTCTAAAGGAACTCTCTCAAGACTCCATTGGAAGCTAGAAGTCAAGGAAGGAAAGGAGGGCTGCCTTGGACTTGTTTCTTCATCAAAATTAGTGGATTTCCTACTCTTAAAGGTATGGTATCCATTCTTGAATATCCTTTCATTCAAGAAGCCAATTTCCAAAATGGTTTTCAAAAAGGGTTTCTAAACTCAATCTTCTTCTAACTTTGATTTCTAGTATGGGTCTTCTTGTATTTAAGTTCTAATGGTTTAAATGTATTTATCTTGGTTTGAATTGATTATTTTGATGTTAGAATTCCATGAAACACTTGTTTATGCATACTTCAACTTTTGACTTAAAAATGGGTTATGTGAGCATGATTTGAGTAGGGTATGAACTTGGGTCTTCTTGTATTTGTCATATTGGTGTAGCTACTGCCCTAAGGGCCTTAATATGGTGAAATGTTGATAAATTGCTTATGGGTGATGATGGTTTGAATTGTTGATGAGTTGTTCTCATTTTATAATTCTTATTATGAAATGCTATTTGAGTGGTATGGTCCACCTTATGGGTGGCGGTGCTAATTGATGAGCTTGATGTTGTTTAGTATGTGTTGAGTAGGTAATCTTGAAGGTATAATATGTTAAATGAAGATATATTGTATATGGGTCTTCTATTGTGTTTGGTGTAGCTTGAATTTCATGTGACCTAGTTTATGTCTAAATAAAGTATATGATTATGAGAAGCATGTAGAGTGTGTAACTCGATGAATCAAGGTTAAAGTATGCGTAGAACTTGTTGATAATGAAATGATGCTTATATGCAAGGTGTACACACACAGACTTTAGAGAATGTATTATGCCAAGTTGAGCAAAAAGGGGAATCTTGAGGTGGACACACTTCGTGAGTTGAGATGTAGAGTCTAGTAGCAACCTCTCCATTCCTTGTGAGCTTTCTAAGATAGATTGTTATATTGAGAAATCCGTGGGGAGTTATGCCTAGCACCGAGAGGATATGAAGGGGAGGTGGATTGTACTTCGTGAGTTGAGATGTTGTAATCCAAAGTACCTCTTGAGATGAGTACTCCTCGTTAGTTGAGAGTGAGTTACTTAGTAGAAATATCCTTATCCCTTAACTATGTGCTCGCATAGGTGTAGCTATTGGAAAATCAATGTAAACGCTAAGAAGCATGACCTTACACTAGGCAAGTAAGGATCCCTCATCCGATAGGGGTTAATATCGGGATTCCATGTCTAGCTCTCATGGTCTTTGTCGGTTAATCTAACTCCCACAAAGAATTAATTTGAAACTAATTATCTTGTACATTGTTGAATTCGTGTATGTATGTCGTGAAGTGCTCAATCCACATTAGTTACCGAGTAGGAGCATTGAGTGGGAGTAGTAGTATGGGATGCTATTCTCACATTGCACTTGGCGTGACCTATACCTACTATGGGAGAAGAGTACCTTCATGAAGTCCGTGTGAATACGTACTATGGTGTAGTGTTATGGAGGATTATTGTGGAGTACTTGAGTAAATGGAATCCATTATGAGTACTAAGTGGGAGTGTTAGTATGGGATGCTACTCTCACATTGCACTTGGTATGACCTATATTTCCATGAGTGTTTTGCATATGTTAGCCAAGGGCGTGGATTTGATTTCCAACGAAGTAAGCCTAAGATTTAGTAGTTTTAAGGGTCGCTTTGGTGTGCTTTGAAGGGAGGTGTAATGAAAATCCCTTCTTAGCTCACTTAGGGAGTCTTAGGATAACCTTGGGTTAGGGCAACTTCAAAGGAAAAGAGTTCATATGACTTGGACCGTGCCATTCACTGTAAGGTCTTCATTGTAAGAATCCAATATATTCACTGTGATGCTTTATTCAATTGTCATTGTAAGTTTAGTAAGTTCATTGAAATGTTCCTTTTGATTACTCTAAGTTTTGGTAAATTTTCCATAAAGTGTTGATTATCGATTCTTATGTTGGTTTGTTTCTAGATTCATGAATATTGCTTTAGATTGCATTAAAAGTTATTTTTACTAAAATGTCCCTTTTAGTATGTTTTTGCATATGCCATACTTAGTACATTGTTGTACTAACCCCATACTTTTATATACCTTATGAGTATAGGTTGGAAGACTTTTTGGAGGATTGGAGTTGAAGCTTGGGAATTCTATCTCTCAAGAATTGGGTATGTCCTCATATATTCGAGGACATAGTTTTATGTTTCTTAGTTTCTTAATTAAGACTTAAAAATGTATTTACTTTTACTGTAAAGGGCCGTGTCCCTAAGATTTCAAGTTGTGTCTTTAAGTTGGCTTTTGACGATAAGATTTCCTAGTATTTATGAAAAGACTCCTTTTATTATTATTATCATGAAAAGTTTTAATTCCGCACTACTTTTCATGCTATATGTTATGAATGCTAGTTAGAGGGCTTGTACGAGACCCCAAAGGGGTCAAGTACGCCCGGTCATGATTCGAAGGTTTCCCTAACTTTTAGGGGGTGCCTTCGAGTCGTGACACAAGTATCCCTAAAGGATTAAAAGAGTTAATGTTTAGGACAGTGAGTTCACTATAAAGTGACCTCAAATGGGGATTAAATTCTATATGTGCCTTTCTATGATGTTTGGCCTTTGATTGTGTTTCTATGAAGTATGTGGATGATATAAATGCTATTGATAAAGGTTTTATGATGATTTACTCAAAATGGCATGAAGTATGATTTCAAAGGAAATGTCCCTTTTAAATGCATGTTTTTGCATGGTTGCCATACTTAGTACATTCTTGTGCTAATCCCATTCTTCTCTACATTTTTACACAAAGTGTAGGTTATGGAATGCTTAAAGGAGATCTATGATTGAGGAGCTTGATAGGTGATTTCCCAAGCTCAAGGAAAGGAATCCTTAAGTTCAAGGATGTCCTACTAATGTCTTTAATGTAAAGTCTTCAAATATTGTATAGTTATGTAATGTGTCGTATGGGCCGTGTCCCTAATGTATTCTAAAGTTATTTAGTCTAAGATGGCAAAGAGACTTAGAGTTAAATGCATTATGACTTATGTTTTTATAGATATACGATGTGATGTTTCTAGTATATGATGTGCTATGAAAAGTTTTAAATTTTCCACTAAATTTACTATGCCAATGCTATGAACGATATGAGAGGCTTGTCTTGGACCTCCGAGAGGTCGACGACGCCGATTATAATCCAAGATTGTATCCTACCTTCTAGGGTATGATTTTGGGTTGTGACAAACTTGGTATCAGAGCATGAGGTTTATGTAGCGGTTTTAGGTTCTAAAAGTCGCATATTGCCACGTCTAGTAGAGTCTCGTAGCATTGGTGGTGAGTCGCGACACATCAAATGGTACGAGAGGCTATAGGACGATAGAGTTTCCCTTCTTCACCAATCTCATATTGTGCCATAGAACTTAATTCTATAAGATATCTCTCTTATGTTTTCTTGTCCAGTAGTCTTTTAGATATGGTTGCTTGGATGAGATTGGTCTATGTTTGAGGGAGAAAAGGTGAGTTTAAAATGCTTATCTTTGTTTTATGGTTTGAATGAGTATGTGTGAAGGTGACACTTGTCCTTCTTTGATGATGTATATACTAACTAAGGCGACTTGAAGGGTTAACTAGACTTAGGTAGGGGTATGGGACTCTACCTATGTCTTGCACTAGTTTGCCTTGATGGAGACCTTAGGAGGCTAATACTATGTATGTGTATGATGATAAATGTGAATATCCTTATGAGATGATCTGTATGCTTGTAGGCATGTAAATAATCTAGTGTGCTAAAGATATGGGGTTATCCATGCATGAAGGTTATAGGTGAGTGGAGTATGGTACTAATTGTAGTTCTATGTTGGGTTACTTGGTTTAGTGAAGTTATGGAGCTTTACTTGATCATTGCACATGTTAACTCTATGGGGATTATGATTGGTTATCTTACCTTGCTAGGTATGAAATATCTCTTATTTAATGATGTGATGCCAATTATGGCAATATATGAAATCTATGTGAAATAGCATGTCATGTCGAATGATGTATGTCATGATATAGTTGAAGCATGCTAGAGTTATAGTGGTTAAAGTGAATTCTCTTAAATTGTGTATTCCTATATGGTTTTGTATGATAGGAGAAAATAGTAGGATTTGAACTAGGATTGTTTAATAACTACCATGGAGGTATGCTATCCTATGAGTGTATGTGATTAAAGTGTGCATTGTTTTCCTTTGTATATAGTGGTACTTGATGAGTTGCTAGTATAAATTGGAGTCTTTTGTAGAGACTTGAGTTGTAAATATAGTAGGCATCTTATGAAGAATGAGTTGGTAAAGCTTTGTATCTTATAATTCCATACTTGTTCCATCAAATGTCTAAAGGTTGCACTTTTGGGTATTTGGGAGCATGCTAGTTGTAAAACTAGGCAACTTATTGTATCATGTTTGTAGAACTTACTAAATTGCCATTTGATTGATGTTGTTGAAAATGTGTAGAATTTATGAATATGAACATGATAAGGAATGTGGAAAAGAATTTTGCTATTTAAATTAAAGGATGAAATCTTATGACATGATGAGTCGTAGAGTTAATTCTAAACTTCTTGTTGTTATGAACTTCCTTGTTGTTTTCCACTAATGATGTATGACCTTAGTGTCTATTGCATAGTAGGAAGACCTTATGTGAATAGAATAGTATAATCAAAATTGATGGTTGAGGATGATTTGTCTAAATTGATAAGGTTTAGAATGCCTTGGTGTTGCTAAATTGAATTAATGAAAATTCTCTCTAAAGTAGAAATCACTTTAAGTGATGAATATGAAGGTTGTGTAGTTAAGATCCTCTATATGTTGGGTTAAGTTACTCTTAATTGGGTTTACCCTAAGTGGGGGATGGTTTTGAGTAGTGAGATTGTAGAAATTGTCTACATTGTTCTTCTATTATTACTTGAATTGGAAAATATGAATTTCTTAGTATGCTTGTTCATGAAAATAGTCTTGCATAAAGTGTGAATTGCATGATCTTTATATAATTGGTATGAATTGATTGACATCATCTTAGAAACATGGTGAATTTTCCAAATAGGATGTAAAGAAGTTTTTGATAATCCATGTTTTCTCTTGTTGACTTGCATTTCAATGTGCTAATTGTGAAGTTGACCTCATGAGGTAAGACAAGGAACTTGGTAATAGTCATTTATAGGTTAAATTATTTAGCCTTGTAATGGGAGTTGAGTCTCTTTTACAATGAAATATGTTGACTCTCTTGAAAATTTAGTGATTTGATGATTTGTAATGCAAAATTGTAGGCTCATTCTTGAAAGGTGAAAGCATGTTAGCTAAGTATCCATGTTATGCCTATAATTGTGTTATTTTTCCTAAATAAGGCTTACTATAAGGGTGAGTATTATGTTAAGAAAAGAAATTTGTGGAATGACTTCTATTTTTTGTGATGTACTTGGTGTGACTTACCATTTAGATTTCACTAGGAAGAAAAGTATATGCATGTCTTGGCTTGAAAGTTGAGATTTCTCATTTTTAAAGAAAGATCTTGTACTTTGCTAAGGTGTGAACTCATGATGCATGAATGTGTTGAGGAGCAAGATATTCCTCCATGTATACAACTAAGCATTGTATGATTGAGTATGACCTTCATGGTACTAGGTCTAACTAATGAAGATCTTTGTGATTTAACTAACTCAAGTTTTGTGTTGAAGTATGAGTGCTTAAGTAACTTTGAGTATGGTTATGATCTGCCTATGAGTAGCTTTTCAAGATTTTCGTATAATGAATTAAGGCGTAATGATCATGTTATGATTAGGAGAAGGATGTCCCCTATGAACATGAAAAAGAACCTTTGTGTTTGATGCATTAGAGAGTGAGTGAGTAATGGTTTTGCTTGCTTGTGTGCATTGAGTGCTAAAATTATTTGATGATATTTTAAATGTGATGAACTTCTCTTATGTGCATTGAAGTCCTTGTTGTGATTAAAGAGTCCTAAGTGTCATTCGAGGACGAATGTTCCCAAGTGGGGGATATTGTAAGACCTCGAAAATGAGATAAAGTGTCTAGAGCCTAACATGTTCGTCTTAATGTTATAAGGTCCTAAAATGCCTTATTATGTTATATATAGGCAGTGTGCAAAGTTTGAAGTGATTTGGAAGTCGGACGTCAAGGGACGTCCAAGACGTTCGACGAATAGTCGCTTATGTGCCTCATGTGTGTATGCATGCCTAAATTGTATGAACTGAGTATAATGAGTCTTGAAATGGTTTTAAATGATGTTTAATGTTATTGTATGAAGTTTCGTGAAGTTTGAAGGTAAAACGCCCAAGAACGTCCAAGGCGTTTGAAAGATAGCCCCTATGACGTTCATCGTATGTCATGTTGGGATCAAGGCTGTTTGGACGTCTTGTAGGTGTTTGTTTTGGATGAAATTTATGTGGAAGGTCTATAACATGTTAAGGTTTGTAATCGCGTTGGAAACGTCCGGGTACTACTTCTAAAGGTCCCCACAAGAGGCCTCAAAAGAAGGACCCCAAAGCTGCCTAGACACTGCCTGGGCAGTGTCCCTTGACGGACCCAATGACGGATCGTTGGGCCACGAACGGACCGTCGAGCAGGTCTCGTCGAAGGGGCTTACTTGGGCAGGTCTTGAGCCAAGAATTTGGCTAAGGCATGGCGACGGAGGCTGCCACGGCCCGTCATGGCCATGACGCCCCGTCGAGCCCTCGTCGCGGATGGCCTGCAGGTTGGCTGCTGCGTGCTGCCACTTAAAGGGGTGAATGGAAATTCACCCACGTCCTAACCTGACTATAATATATTTTTTAAGTAATTTTATGTATATAAGTCATCCAAAACGTGATCAACTCATTCCCAAATCCTCTCACATGTTTAAAGCCTTTCCCCTCCAAAATATTCTCTCTAGAACCTCCATGGTTTTTGAAGCTCAAGAACAGCTTGTAGATTGGATTCTCATGGGTTCTTCATCAAGTTTTATAGGTCTTCATGAAGATTAAGGTATGGTTATCTTCATCTCTAGTTATCTTTTCATCTAGAGAGCCATTCTCAATGTTTTTCAAAGAAATCTCATGATCAAGTTTCTAATCTTCCAATCTAGCCATGGGTTCTTTCTCAAAACGTTTTTAATGATTAAATCATGATGAATTGAAGTTAATACAATGTTTTTAATGTGTTTTTACTCCAATTGTATGATGAACCCATGTTCCTTCCAAAATTGGTTTAGCCTTTGCATGGGCTTTGTGATCTTGACTTGTTATCGATTGAATTATGATTCCCTTACGTTGAAGTGATTGTATATACTGTTATTTACATGAATTTATGTTGAATTGATGTTGAATGATCCATGAGGATCAATGTATGAAGATTTGAGCATGTTTAGCCTAGTTTCTATAGTTCACTGTAACATTGGCTTTCTTATGATCTAAAGTGAATTTCGATTAAGTTGGAGTTCTTGTAGCTATTGTTTTAGGTTAATACCATGGTTTAATTGTGGATATAAATCATGTATGACCAAAGTAGAGAAGGCTTGGTTTGAATTAATCTAGGTTCTTCTTGTCTATGAAGTTGTAACTTGTGATCTTGACGTTAGGATAGTCGCTATAGGAATTGATTATGGTTAATGTCTATAGCTGCTGCCTATAATGAAATATGAGGATGAATTATATGTAATTAATACAATATGGGTCAATTCATGATAGGTTGAATATGATTAATCTATGTAAACTTACTTTCCATGAACTCCCTATATGGAGCATGCTTGTATCGACCTTAATGGCAAATTGTAGTAGTGTCTCATCTAGATTATGATTTCATTAGCTACTTCCTTAGGGTTATATGATTCATGAAATATGACCTATAATCCATATGAATGAAATTGATCAACGATCTATGTTCTTCTACTTTCCTAGTATGTGATGTATATGTTATGGTATAATCATGTAGTGACTTGTACATGGTTTCTTATATGTTTAAAGTATATTTAGCTACTGCCATATATGTGTTTTATTGATTAATAAGGTGTATTGGTCAATGATGATCAAAGGGTGAGAATTGGTAAGAATGCTTATTTCCTTTACTCTTCTACTTCTCTATTCCTTTATAGTAATGTTGATGAAGCCTTGTATGGCATTGTGTGGTATGGTCCACTTATGGTGGGGTGTTTACTTTATTGTCATTATATATGTGTTGACCATGGCCTTGAAGGCATGTTGATGAACTTATGAACATGTGCTTAAGATGATACTATGAGAAGATTATGCTTACTTTCCTATTCTAGTTGTGGATTAGGTTGTGTGGCTATTTATGAGCATGTGTATAACCATGTTAGGGTAAAGTATAGGTGCTGCCATTAATGTGTTAAGATGGTTAATCCTTACCATGTACCCCTTATATGAAAGTGTAAATAGCTAAAGTTAGGAGTCTTGATTACATTGTATATATTGTCTTGTCTCCTATGCTATTATGTGTTGTGTGCTATGTGCTTGAAGTGTAATGTGGTCTAATAGGGTGGCTGACTTAATAAGTTATTGATAGCCATTATGTGATCATGTTGGTCAATGTACACACACTCTCACTTACATGCATGTTACAAGTAGTATAAGTCATTGTGTCTAAATGGAAGGTAGTTCTCATATTCACTAGTGTCTACTACTATGCATATTAAGGTGATGTTTATGAATGTATGATTTGTATTCCCTTACTAGGATGACTTGATAGGTGTACTAGTATGGGCAAGGGTATGGGACCTTGTCTATGCATTGCACATGTGTATCTTGATAGGATAGTTCCTAGGTTTGGTTCTTATGCATGTGAAGGATGATTATATGAACATGTTATGAATATGATATAATGAAGTATGAATGCGTATAGTGTCTTAGTAGGTTTATATGAAAGTATTGCTCATATAGTTATGCCTATAGACTTATGCATTGATATATGAATATGTGTGACCTTATGTGTTATGTGAAAGGTTTGCTCACATCTAAGTATACACTCGCACACATGGATGATCTAGTTAGTGAGAGAGGCCTTGTTAGGGGTGCCCAAGAATACTCCAAATCTAGATAGGTGCTTGAATATGCTATAAGCATATGAATGATGAATATCCTAAGCTTATGTTTTTATAAACAAACGTAATAAAGGCTTTTCAATAAAGGGAACTTAGCCTAGCACCGAGTGAACTTGTAGATGAGGGAGTGACACTTTCCAACATAGGAGAGGTAGGGTTCACTACGGTCCTCATGTGAGGGGTGACACTTTCTTACATAAGAAAGGTAGGGTTCATTACGGCCTCACGGGGTGGATAGCCTCATGACCCAACATAGGGTGTAGAGTTGATATTTCCATGAATTCCCAAGTTCCATAAACTATGTTGCCACCATAGGATACTAGCTAGTGGATTTCCACTAGATAGCTATGTCATGTTCGGTTCTACTTTGGCCGGTAGATCCACCTTCCATCGGTGTAAGGTTTTATGACACCGGATTCCATGATTAGCACCCATGGTCTATGTCGGTTAAGGTTATGATTTCCCTAAAGGTAAAATGGACAATGGAAGTAATTGAATAGGATCCTAACTAGGAGGACTTAAGGTAAGTTACTTAGGATAGGTGGAAGTAATGAACCCATCTAGACATTGCACAAGTGACTCCTTAGGAAGTCTTAGGAAGGTACCTTAATAGATATGATTATGTGTGTGTCCTTTATGTATGATATTGTAGTCTTGGTTGACTATGATTATATTGTACTATACTTCTATGATGGCATGTGTTGTCTTGTGTAGATGCTATGTATGGTATTCTCTTATGTTCCTAAGGTGATGCATTGCACCAAGTATCCCTAAAGGATTACTTAGTAACAAATGAATTAAAAGAAGAGTTAATGTTAAGGAGAGTGAGTTCACTGTAAAGTGACCTCAAATGGGGATTAAATTCTATATGTGCTTTCTATGATGTTTGGCCTTTGATTGTGTTTCTATGAAGTATGTGGATGATATAAATGCTATTGATAAAGGTTTTATGATGATTTACTCAAAATGGCATGAAGTATGATTTCAAAGGAAATGTCCCTTTTAAATGCATGTTTTTGCATGGTTGCCATACTTAGTACATTCTTGTGCTAATCCCATTATTCTCTACTTTTTACACAAAGTGTAGATTATGGAATGCTTAAAGGAGATCTATGATTGAGGAGCTTGATAGGTGATTTCCCAAGCTCAAGGAAAGGAATCCTTAAGTTCAAGGATGCCCTACTAATGTCTTTAATGTAAAGTCTTCAAATATTGTATAGTTATGTAATGTGTCATTTGGGTCGTGTTCCTAATGTATTCTAAAGTTATTTAGTCTAAGATGGCAAAGAGACTTAGAGTTTAAATATGTATTATGACTTATGTTTTATATATACACGATGTGATGTTTCTAGCATATGATGTGCTATGAAAAGTTTTAAATTTTCACTAAATTTACTATGCCAATGCTATGAACGATATGAGAGGCTTGTCTTAGACCTCCGAGAGGTCGACGACGCCGGTTACAATCCAAGATTTTATCCTACCTTCTAGGGTATGTTTTTGGGTTGTGACACCTTACAATGGCTACAAGAAGCTCATCATGACTTTCCTAAGGTTTTATATGATGCCGTTCCAGCCAATCAACCTTAAGTCCATCATTCATTACATGAAGGATACCACTACGGCTTTCGACTTCAAGTTTCATAACCTTTCACTAGGTTCAAGGTTTCACATAAAGGAACCTCTTATCATCATTCAAGGTCTCACATCATTCATACATACAATACTAAGACGCTTTAGGTTCTTAAGTCAAGACATCACAAATTCACTATCATAAATGCATCACGTAATGAACTACACATACCATCATAATCATTCCAGTAGTGCCGACAAGGCCATGACCATCATAATACTTAAATAACGCCGATAAAGCCACATCAATTCACATAACACCGCCACCATAAGTGGACCAAACCAATCACAACATAATTGTAG
>JAJJBR010002771.1:56029-72309 GCA_022817965.1 Solanum lycopersicoides
ACTCTGTACTAACGAAGAGTACTCATCTCAAGAGGTACTTTAGATTACAACATCTCAACTCACGAAGTACAACCCACCTCCCCTTCATATCCTCTCGGTGCTAGGCATAACTCCCCACGGATTTCTCAATATAATAGTCTACCTTAGAAAGCTCTCTAGGAATGGAGAGGTTGCTACTAGACACTACATCTCAACTCACGAACTGTGTCCACCTCAAGATTCCCCTTTTTGCTCAACTTGGCATAATACATTCTCTAAAGTGTGTGTGTGTACACCTTGCATATAGGCATAATTTCATTATCAACAAGTTCTAAGCATACTTTAACCTTGATTCATCGAGTTACACACTCTACATGCTTCTCATAATCATATACTTTATTTAGACATAAACTAGGTCAAGCATGCAATTCAAGCTACACCAAACACAATAGAAGACCCATATACAATATATCTTCATTTAACATATTAGACCTTCAATATTACCTACTCAACACATACTAAACAACATCAAGCTCATCAATTAGCACCGCCACCCATAAGGTGGACCATACCACTCAAATAGCATATCATAATAAGAAGTATACAATGAGAATAACTCATCAACAATTCAAACCATCATCACCCATAAGCAATTTATCAACATTTCAACATATTAAGGCCCTTAGGGCAGTAGCTACACCAACATGACAAATACAAGAAGACCCAAGTTCATACCCTACTCAAATCATGCTCACATAACCCATTTTTAAGTCAAAAGTTGAAGTATGCATAAACAAGTGTTTCATGGAATTCTAACATCAAAATAATCAATTCAAACCAAGATAAATACATTTAAACCATTAGAACTTAAATACAAGAAGACCCATACTAGAAATCAAAGTTAGAAGAAGATTGAGTTTAGAAACCCTTTTTGAAAACCATTTTGGAAATTGGCTTCTTGAATAAAAGGATATTCAAGAATGGATACCATACCTTTAAGAGAATGAAATCCACTAATTTTGATGAAGAAACAAGTCGAAGGCAGCCCTCCTTTCCTTCCTTGACTTCTAGCTTCCAATGGAGTCTTTAGAGAGTTTCTTTAGAGAGAGAGTTGAATTTAGAAATTAGGGGGTCTTATCTACGTCTAGGGTTTAAAACTAATTTAGTATAACCTAAAAATCCCTTAACAAACCGTCCAAACTATTATTTAGACGTGGGGTGAATTTACAAATTCACCCCTGACTTGGCAGAAAAATCTGCGCACAGGGACAAGGCTTGCGACGACCTGCTTGTGACGGGGCGTCACGGGTGCAACGGCATGTCCTGACCATCCGTTGCAAACTTCAGAGGCTTGCCAAGGGTCCCCTCTAAACCCTTGAACAATTCCCCCACGACGGAACCTTGTGACGGGGCGTCACATCCATGACTGGCCGTCGACTGCTCCGTCGCCAAGGTTGCCTCGGACAGCCTGCTTACCAGGTTTTGGGTCCTTTCTCAAGGACCCTTCAATGGTCCTTGGGGATAATTTCCCGTACGTTTCCAACACAAATATGATCATCTATAAGCTTAACACCTCTCACATGAATTTCATCCTAAACGAATACATAAAACTCGATGAAACTCGTCTAGACGTACAAGGTCGACTCAAGGCGTATCTTACGAATGCGTTGGACGTTCTTGGTCGTTTGACCTCCAAACTTCACGAAACTTTGCACACTGCCTAAGGACACTAAACTAACTCTGCTTAACTTAAAATCAACTCAAGAAACAATCATTAGGCTCTATTTCACCTTAGTTCATTTTGGGGCGTTATAACTTGGTGCAATGCATCACCTTAGGAACATAAGAGAATACCATACATAGCATCTACACAAGACAACACATGCCATCATAGAAGTATAGTACAATATAATCATAGTCAACCCAAGACTACAATATCATACATAAAGGACACACACATAATCATATCTATTAAGATACCTTCCTAAGACTTCCTAAGGAGTCACTTGTGCAATGTCTAGATGGGTTCATTACTTCCACCTATCCTAAGTAACTTACCTTAAGTCCTCCAAGTTATGATCCTATTCAATTACTTCCATTGTCCATTTTAACTTTTAGGCAAATCATAACCTTAACCGACATAGACCATGTGTGCTAATCATGGAATCCGGTGTCATAAAACCTTACACCGATGGAAGGTGGATCTACCGGCCAAAGTAGAACCGAACATGACATAGCTATCTAGGTGGAAATCCACTAGCTAGTATCCTATGGTGTCAACATAGTTTATGGAACTTGGGGAATTCATGGAAATGTCAACTCTACACCCTATGTTGGGTCATGAGGCTATCCACCCCGTGAGGACCGTAATGAACCCTACCTTTCTTATGTAAGAAAGTGTCACCCCTCACATGAGGACCGTAGTGAACCCTACCTATCCTATGTAGGAAAGTGTCACTTCCTCATCTACAAGTTCACTCGGTGCTAGGCTAAGTTCCCTTTATTGAAAAGCCTTTATTACGTTTGTTTATAAAAACATAAGCTTAGGATATTCATCATTCATATGCTTATAGTATATTCAATCACCTATCTAGATTTGGAGTATTCTTGGGCACCCCTAACAAGGCCCCTCTCAATAACTAGATCATCCATGTGTGCGAGTGTATACTTAGATGTGAACAAACCTTTCACATAACACATAAGGTCACACATATTCATATATCAATGCATAAGTCTATAGGCATAACTATATGAGCAATACTCTCATATAAACCTACTAAGACACTATACGCATTCATACTTCATTATATCATATTCATAACATGTTCATATAATCATCCTTCATATGCAGAAGAACCAAACCTAGGAACTATCCTATCAAGATACATATGTGCAATGCATAGACAATGTCCCATACCCTTGCCCATACTAGTACACCTATCAAGTCATCCTAGTAAGGGAATACAAATCATACATTCATGAACATCACCTTAACATGCATAGTAGTAGACACTAGTGAATATGAGAACTACCTTTCATTTAGACACAATGACTTATACTACTTGTAATGAGCATGTAAGTGAGAGTGTGTGTACATTGACAAACATGATCACATAATGGATATCAATAACTTATTAAGTCAGCCACCCTATTATACCACATTACACTTCAAGCACATAGCACACAACACATAATAGCATAGGAGACAAGACAATATACACAATGTAATCAAGACTCCTAAATTTAGCTATTTACACTTTCATATAAGGGGTACATGGTAAAGGGTTATTAACTATCTTAACACATTAATGGCAGAACCTATACTTTACCCTAACATGGTTATACACATGCTCATGAAATAGCCACACAACCTAATCCACAACTAGAATAGGAAAGTAAGCATAATCTTCTCATAGTATAATCTTAAGCACATGTTCATAAGTTCATCAATATGCCTTCAAGGCCATGGTCAACACATATATAATGACAATAAAGTAAACACCGCCACCATAAGTGGACCATACCACACAATGCCATACAAGGATTCATCAACATTACTATAAAGGAATAGAGAAGTAGAAGAGTAAAGGAAATAAGCATTCTTAACCAATTCTCACCCTTTGATCATCATTGATCAATACACCTTATTCATCAATAAAACACATATATGGAAGTAGCTAAATGTACTTTAAACATATAAGAAACCATGTACAAGTCACCACATGATTATACCATAACATATACATCACATACTAGAAAAGTAGAAGAACATAGATCGTTAATCAATTTCATTCATATGGATTATATGTCATATTTCATAAATCATATCACCCTAAGGAAGTAGCTAATGAAATCATAATCTAGATGAGACAGTACTACAATTTGCCATTAAGGTCGATACAAGCATGCTTCACATAGGGAGTTCATGGAAAGTAAGTTTACATAGATTAATCATATTAAACCTATCATGAATTGACCTATATTGTATTAATTACATATAATTAATCCTCATATTTCATTATAGGCAGCAGCTATAGACATTAACCATAATCAATTCCTATAGCGACTATCCTAACGTCAAGATCACAAGCTACAACTTCATATACAAGAAGAACCTAGATTAATTCAAACCAAGCATTCTCTACTTTGGTCATAAATGATTTATATCCACAATTAAACCATGGTATTAACCTAAAACAGTAGCTACAAGAACCACAACTTAATCGAAATTCACTTTAGATCACAAGAAAACCAATGTTATAGTGAACTATAGAAAACTAGGCTAAACATGCTCAAATCTTCATACATTGATCCTAATGGATCATTCAACATCAATTCAACATAAATTCATGTAAATAACGGTATATACAATCAATTCAATGTAAGGGAATCATAATTCAATCGATAATAAGTCAAGATCACAAAGCCCATGCAAAGGCTAAACCAATTTTGGAAGGAACATGGGTTCATCATGCAATTGGAGTGAAAACACATTAAAACCATTGTATTAACTTCAATTCATCATGATTTAATCATTAAAAACGTTTTGAGAAAGAACCCATGGCTAGATTGGAAGATTAGAAACTTGATCATGAGATTTCTTTGAAAAACATTGAGAATGGCTCTCTAGATGAAAAGATAACTAGATATGAAGATCACCATACCTTGATCTTCATGAAGACCTATAAAAATTGATGAAGAACCCATGAGAATACAATCTACAAGCTGTTTTTGAGCTTCAAAAACCATGGAGGTTCTAGAGAGAATATTTTGAAGGGAAAGGCTTTAAACATGTGAGAGGATTTGGGAATGGGTTGATCACGTTTTGGATGACTTATATGCACATAAAATTTCTAAAATAAATCTATTATAGTCAGGTTAGAACGTGGGGTGAATTTCCCATTCACCCCTTTAAGTGGCAGCACGCAGCAGCCAACCTGCAGGCCATCTGCGACGAGGGGCTCGACGGGGCGTCATGGCCATGACGGACCGTGGCAGCCTCTATCGCCCATGCCTTAGCCAAATTATTGGATCAATACCTTCCCAAGTCAAGACCCCTTCGACGAAACCTTCTCGACGGTCCGTTGGTGGCCCAACGATCCGTCATTGGGTCCGTCAAGGGACACTGCCCAGGCAGTGTCTAGGCAGCTTTGGGGTCCTTCTTTTGGGGCCTCTTGTGGGGCCCTTTAGAAGTCGTACCCGGATGTTTACAACGCGATTACAAATCTTAACATTTTATAGACATTGCACATAAATTTCATCCAAAACAAACACCTACAAGACGTCCAAACAGCCTTGACCCCAACATGACATACGATGAACGTCTTAGGGGCTATCTTTTGAACGCCTTGGACGTTCTTGGGCGTTTGACCTCCAAACTTCACGAAACTTCATAAAATAACATTAAACATCATTTAAAACCATGTAAAGACTCATTATACTCAGTTCATACAATTTAGGCATGCATACACACATGAGGTACATAAGCGACTATTCGTCGAACGTCTTGGACGTTCCTTGACGTCCGACTTCCAAATCACATCAAACTTTGCACATGCCTATATATAACATTATAAGGCATTTTAGGACCTTATAACATTAAGACAAACATGTTAGGCTCTAGACACCTTATCTCATTTTCGAGGTCTTACATAAGGTATCCCCTAGAGGACCTCCTTGGTAGGGTAAATGTAATTGGATTATGAACTTGATATGGAACCCCTTTTGTATAAAACTTAATGTGAATTAATATATGAGAACGAAGGCTAGCACCGAGTGTGTATGGTAAGGAAAGTAGTTCCAGTTAAAGGATGAGGATAGAATGCAAAGTAATCCCTTCATATTCCTTAACCATGTGCCTACGTGGGATTTGTCCAAGTTCTACCATTGACAAGTAGAATAGCCTCATCGAAGTAGGATAGAACTCCGGATTACATGTTTTGATACCATAGTCTATGTCGGTTATTGTCTATTCTCATCATGTGGGATACCTATAATCATTACAGAAGTTCTACGAGGTTTAGGTAGTGGTATGGGAGGCTATCTAGACATTGCACAATAGGCTTTGAAGATGTTAATAAGAGTCCCTAGGTCTTCTCCAAGACCATTACTTGAATGTCCTTTATGCGATGAATGTCTCTTAATGAACTACTCAAGAAATGAATTATGTTAGAAAGCATGTAAATGTATGAGTACCTAATCTAAAGTGACTTAAGCATTCCTTACTTAATGTGTGAAGAGGAAATATGGGATGATCTCTTCATGTCTTATCAATGGAAGTCTTGAGAATGACTCTAGTTAGGGAAGTTGGTTGTTATGATTGGGCATGATCAAAACTTAGGAAGTCTTAAGGATTATTTAGGTAACCTTGAAGAGGGTGTATGGGCGTTCTCTTCTAAGAGTACTTAAGTAAGTCTTTTGATAGCCTTAGTATGTAAATTATCATATGATGAATGTTATGTATTTGGTGTATTGTAAGTGTGTATGTGTCTCATTCTAAGTAGTTTAAGGATCATTTAGGCATGCCTAGAGAGGGTGTATGGGCGGTCTTTCTTTATATGACTTAAGTGTGTCTTGGGATAGCTTTTAGTGAGATGATTACATGCTAGAATGTGTCTTAAATAAAGGAAGGCAGCTTCACTGTACAGTGAAGGAATTCACTGTAACAGTGAATTGTGTTACTGTAAAGTGACTCCTTCAAATATGATAATTGTTTTAAATGATTTCTTATGTGTTTCTAAGTTGTTAAATGTTGTTCTTATGATTATATTATGATTTTCAAATGAAAAGATGCATATTTCCAATAAATATCCGTTTTCATGATTTTTATGCATTATGCCATACTTAATACATGTGGTTGTACTAATTCCATCCTTTTATCATTCTCTATAGTGGTTGGTAGGTGAGGAGAATTTGGGAAGTAAAAATTGGATCGTAGCATAGTTCAAGAGAAGTTGAAGTATGTCCTCATTTGACTCGAGGGCATAGATGTCTTTTATTGTTCTTAATGAAGTATTGTAATAGACATAGTAGTACTATATTTTCTAATTTGTATGGGTCGTGTCCCAATTACTCTTGTGTCTAAGATAGATGAGATTGAGACTTAGTATTTTCTATTACTTTTATATGAAAGGATTTTAAAAACTATGATACGTTTTGTGAAATTTTTTAATTTTGCACTATTTTTCACTATGTATATGTGATGAATGATATGAAAGGGCTTGTATAAGATCTCCGAGCGGTCGAGTACGCCGGCTGCAAATCCAAGATTGTGCCCTATCTTCTAGGGTGTGGTCTTGGGATGTGACAAGCTTGGTATCAGAGAATAGGTTGTGAAAGTAGTCTTAGGAATCAAGAAGTCTCATCAAGTCGCGTTTAGTAGGGTCTCAACCATCGGTGTGAGTCGTGACACATCTATGGGAGAGAGCCAATAGGACGATAGAGTTTACCTTCTTTTCTACTCCTATGTCGTGCGGTAGAGTAAGTGTTATGAGTATCCTTCATAATGTGATTCCTTGTGTTTCTAGGAGATGAATACTAGAAGGATGGCCGCTAGAAGGTTGGAAGAGGAAAGGGTGAATGAGGAAGTTCCTCCTCAAGTTGAGCAAATTGAGCAAGTTTCTCAAGATGGGCAAGGAGTCCAAGGTGCTCAAGGTGCTCAAGTGCCTCCCCAAGGTGAGCATGTTCCTAATGTGGAAGGAGGTAATGAGGTTCCGGTGGATCCCCCGGAGTTGAGTAATAGAGAGTTTAGAGAGGCTTTGATTGCTTTAGACCGAGCCGTGACTACTCAAGCAAATTTGAGTATGGTGCCTAGGGTGAATGTTGTGGAGAGCACTATGACCTCTAGGTTGAGAGTCTTTGTGACGATGAATCCTCCTATCTTTCTTGGCTCTAAGAAAGGTGAACATCCACAAGAGTTCCTTGATTGTATGTACAAGGTATTGAGTTCTATGGGGGTTACATCTAGGGAGAAGGAGGAGTTGTCTTCATATCAATTGAGGGATGTTTCTCAAATTTGGTACACTCAATGGAAAGATAATAGGCTGGTGGAGTCGGATCCTATTGAGTGGGAATAATTTAAGGAAGCTTTCTAGGGAAATACTTTCCCCGTGAGAAGAGAGAGGTGAAGGTAGAGGAGTTAATAAATCTCAAGCGAGTTAATATGAGTGTTGAGGAGTACTCTTTGAAATTCTCAATGTTCTCTAGATATGCACCGTCCTTAGCGTCAAATCCTAGGGATGAAATGAGTCGTTTTGTGATCGGGGTCGCCGACTTAGTGAGGGAAGAATGCCACATAGCTATGCTACATGATGATATGACCTTAGCTAGACTCACGGTGTATGCACAATCTATTGAAGAGTTTATACTTGGAAGGATTGCTAGAAATTTGATGAGAAGTGGTGCAAGTGATCAAGGGCAACCTAGATCCAAAAAGAGGGCTCACCCTCAAGAAGAATCTAGGAGTTCTAAGTTCAAGATTGAGAAAGGAGGTGGTTCTCAAAATGTCAAGCCTACATGTGTCAATTGTGGCAAAAAACATTATGGTGAGTATCTATTGGGTACAGGTAGTTCCTTTGGGTGTGGAAAAGATGGACACAAATTTAGAGATTGTCTTAATAGACATGGTAAGAAAGTTGCTATTAATGTTCCAAAGGATGATGCTCCAACAAAGAGGCGTTTCTATGCACTCCGGACTAGAGGAGAGAATCCGGATGAGATTGATGATGATGTTGGTGAGTCTTATTTCTCTTGTTGTGATATGAGTTCCTTCTAAGTGGGGGAGTATGTTTAGTAGATGGGATAGAAATTCCTAGAAGTTTGTTGTATGTGCATGGTCTTTAGGAGTTTGGTTGAAATGGAATTTCATTAACTTGTTGCATTGTGTGTTTTATGAAGCCATGATCATGTTGTAAAAGGTGTTTATATGATGTTACCATTGCATACTAGCATGTTCTTATCATGAATTGCCTAAAAGTTGCATTTTTGAAAAATTTGCATAATTCTGTGTAGGTACTGGCTGGCTGCTCACTGTAACATTTTGCAAAAATTGACTAATTTGTTCTTTGGTCTAAAATTGTTGTAACGTGGTTAGAACAGATGTTTATGAGTATAATAATGAATATAAAATGTGTTTTTGCTATTTGGAATGAAGGATGTGAGTTCTGTAGCATGACGAGTTATATAATTTATTCTAAGTTTCTTGTTGTGTTGTGAATCTCTTGAATATGTGAAATTGATGTTTTCTACTTGGTTATGTGTTATTTGGTATGGTGTTGAGATGGTAGTTGAATCTCTATTCTTGGAAGTGTTCGGAGAGTGACAAGTGACATTCGAAGACGAATGTTGTCTAAGTGGGGGAGATTGTAAGATCTCGAAAATGACTTAGGTGAAGTAGATTCTAACATGGTTTTCATGGTGTTCTAAGGTCCTAAAATGGTGTATAATGTTGTATTGAGTCAGTAACTAAGAGTTTAGGTGCATTGGAAGTCAAACGTCAAGGGACAACCAACACGTTCGACGACTAAGTCACCTAAGTGCCTCATATGTGGTTTCATGTGTTTATGTATGATTCGTGAGTTTATTAGGCCCTTAAATGAGTTATTATAGTGTATATAGGCAGTGTGTAAAGTTTCGAGAAGTTTGGAGGTCAAACGCTCAAGAATGTCCATCGCGTTCGAAAGATGTGCCTTGAAATGACCTTGTGTTTCTAAGCATGTTTCATCAGGTTTTATGAGTTCTTTTTGGATAAAATTCATGTGAGAGGTCCTAAACTCGTATAAGGTCATGTTTGCATTAGAAACATCCATAAAAATATCCCCAAGGACCATCCAACGGTCCTTGAGGAAGGAACCAAAGTTGGAGCCAAGACTGCCCAAGACCACGGAGGCAATCAACACCCAGTGGGTCAGTCGACGCCCTGTTGGTGGTGTCTCATCGTTTGGAACATAGTCTAGGGAGATGAGAGACCAAAGGAGAGTCTCTGAACCAAACGATGGGAGGACAGGAAGGTCCGTTTGTGGACAAAAGGTCCGTCGATTGCCAAATGTCGATGGTGTTGTGTCCCTGCGTGTAGTTCAATGTAAGTTGAGGGGTGAATTTGTAAATTCACCCCACTTTCAAATAAGAAGATTGGAGTATCCTAAGGGGTTTTGTGGGTATATATGTCTTTAACACTTAGAAGAATTCATTCTTCCAAATCGAAACCCCAAAATCCCTTAGAAATTTCTTAAGACTCCATTGAATCAAAAACTCAAGGAAGAGATTGGATTGGAGATTTGAGTAGTAATTATTGATCATATTTGAGGATTAACATCATTGAGGTATGGTTTTTTTCCCTTGAAACTCTATTCATCAAGGAGACCAAATGCAAAGATGTTTTCTAAAGTTTTCAAAGATGAACTTGACCTATTTCATTATCTATCCATGGGTTCTTGCATTAAAGGTTTTTAATCATTGTTTAGTGATTGAATTGTTGTTATTAAGATGATTTTATTTTAGTTAACCTATGAACCATGTAATTGATGAACACTAGTTTTTAACTAATTTATGGGTTACTTGATATTGGTATAATGGTTATGAATTCTAGTGTAGATTTCTATGGGCTTCTAATGATGTAAGAATTGTATTACATTGATATATAATTGTTCTTAGATTGATAAATCTATATTGAATTGACTTAGATTCATTGAGCATTATGGTTTATGTATTGAATTGATGTTCATGCCCATGTGTAAGGGCCTTATGATATTGAATTGGATGATTTGGCATTGGATTGAAGTGTTGAGGATGAAGTATTGGTATGCTGCCCTATTTCCCTTTATTTAATGATAATTAGACTACAATTATGTTGTGATTGGTTTGGTCCACTTATGATGGTGGTGTTATGTGAATTGATGTGGCCTTGTCGACGTTATTTTAACTATTATGATGATCATGGCCTCTTCGGCACTACTGGAATGATTATGATAGTATGTGTAGTTTATTATGTGATGTATGATTATATCTACCTATATGTGAAGTAATGTGAAAGTATGTGTTCTTCTATTGATGCTATTTAGTTGATCATGTTAGACTAATGACTATGTGTTCATGTGTGTAGTGTTAGAGTTGAATGCATGATTGTTCCTACTTGGCTATGTGAAGTCTATGATGGTTATGTTGATGATGATCTAGTAGCGTATACCGTGGCTTAAAGATGATAATTGTTGTCCTTATGTGCTTCTAGAATAGCATGTAATATGTTCTAAAGTGAAGTATGTTGTGTCATAGACTTGTGTCCCTTATGTGATGCATGTATGATAGTGAATATGTGATGTCTTGACTTAGGAACCTAAAGCGTCCTAGTCGTGTATGTATTAATGATGTGAGACCTTGAATGATGGTAAGAGGGTCCTTTATGTGAAACCTTGAACCTAGTGGTAAGGTTATGAAACTTGAAGTCGAAAGCCGTAATGGTATACTTCATGTAATGAATGATTAACTTATGGTTTAATGGATGGAACGACATAATATCAAACCTTTGGAAAGTAATGATGAGCTTCTTGTCACCATTGGAAGGAAGCCCCTAGAGGACCTCTTTGGTAGGGTAAATGTAATTGGGTTATGAACTTTATATGGAACCGCTTTGTATGAACCTTAATTTGAATTAATCTATGAGAACGAAGGCTAGCACTGAGTGAGTATGGTAAGGGAAGTAGTTCTAGTTAAAGGATGAGGCTAGAATGCAAAGTAAGGCCTTCATATTCCTTAACCATGTGCCCACATGGGATGTGTTCAAGTTCTACCATTGGAAAGTAGAACAACCTCATCGGAGTAGGATAGAACTCCGTATTCCATGTTTTGCTACCATGGTCGATGTCGGTTATTGCCTATTCTCATCATGTGGTTTTCCTATTAGCATTAGAGAAGTTCTATGAGGTTTAGGTGGTGGTATGGGACGCTATCTAGACATTGCACAATTGGCTTTAAGATGTTAGTAAGAGTCCCTAGGTCTTCTCCAAGACCATTACTTCAATGTACTTTATGTGGTGAATGTCTCTTAATGAACTAATGAGCTAATGACTTCTGTTAGAAAGCATGTAAATGTATAAGTACCTAATATAAAGTGACTTAAGGATTCCTTAGTTAAAGTTTGAAGGTGGAATATGGGATGATCTCTTCATGTCTTATCAATGGATGTCTTGAGAATGTCTCTAGTTAGGGAAGTTGGTTGTTATGATTGGGCATGATCTAAACTTAGGAAGTCTTAAGGATTATTTAGGTAAAATTGAAGAGGGTATATGGGCGTTCTCTTCTAAGAGTACTTAAGTAAGTCTTTTGATAGCCTTAGTAAGGAAATTGTCATATTATGTATGTTATGTATTTGGTGTATTGTAAGAGTGTATTTGTCTCATTCTAAGTAGTCTTAAGGATCGTTTAGGCATGCCTTGAGAGGGTGTATGGGAGGTCTCTCCTAACTGAGTCGTTGGATAGCTTTTAGTGAGATGATTACATGCTAGAAGGTGTCTTAAATAAAGGAAGGCAACTTCACTGTATAGTGAAGGAATTCACTGTAAGAGTGAATTGAGTTACTGTAAAGTGACTCCTTAAAATATGATAATTGTTTTAAATGATTTCTTATGTGTTTCTAAGTTGTTAAATGTTGTTATTATGATTATATTATGATATTTAAATAAAAAGATGCATATTTCCAATAAATGTCCATTTTCATGATTTTTATGCATTATGTCATACTTAGTACATGTGGTTGTACTAATTCCATTCTTTTATCTATCTCTATAGTAGTTGGTAGGTGAGGAGCATTTGAGAATCAAGACTTGGATCGTAGCATCGTTCAAGAGAAGTTGAAGTATATCCTCATTTGACTCGAGGGCATAGATGTCTTTTATTTTTCTTAATGAAGTATTGTAATAGAATTAGTAGTACTGTATTTTCTAATTCGTATGGGCCGTTTCCCAAGTACTATTGTGTATAAGATTGATGAGATTGAGACTTAGTATTTCCTATTACTTTTATATGAAAGGGGTTTTAAAGACTATGATATGTCTTGTGAAAAGTTTTTATTCCGCACTACTTTTCACTATGTATATGCGATGAATGATATGAAAGGGCTTGTATAAGATCTCCAAGAGGTTGAGTACGCCGGTTGTGAATCCGAGATTTTCCCCTATCTCCTAGGGTGTGGTCTTGGGATGTGACAGAGTTGGTCTTCTTCCTTGGAGCTTGAAGCTTCTTTAAAATGGAGGCTTTTTGGAGAAAAGGTTTGGAGAGATTTTTATTTTTAACTTGAGCATTTGATTTGATGGGTGAAAAGGGGTTTAAACTGACCTAAAACAGTCCACTAATTATCCCCAAAGTTCCCAAAAGACCCCTAGATTATTTGGACCCTTTTCCAAATTCTAATTTGACTTAAAAACAACGCAGCCAAATTTGGGACTAGGCTGCGTGTCGCAGAGATTTTCCTGATTTAGCCTCTCAAAATATTGAGGCAGTGGACTTCGTGTCACTCACGCGATGCGCAGGAAGCTTCAGTGCAAGGCGCGCAAGGCGTGGATTCCTCCACATCTTGGCCCTGCACGCTGCCTTTTGTAGCTTCCTTGTCCAACATTTGCGTCCTCCTTGGGAACCCTTAGAGTGGTCCCCGGGGAGTCGTACTCAAAAGTTTTACCCTTGGTATGTACCTATAGGTACTAGTGTCATCCCCACTTGTTTTAGACTCCAAAAAAAACTAAAATCTTGCACAACAAACAAGGACACACTAGCGTGCAGACAAGGCTAGTTTCAGAACATCTTGGTCGTCCCTTGACGTTTGACTTCGAAACTTACAAAACATACTTCAAACACTAAAATTAGATATTTAACACATTACTAACTCATGAAACACAAGTGAAGCTCTAGTTTGAACTATTTCATTTTGAGGGTCATTACATTCTCTGCCACTTGGAACAACATTCGTCCTCGAATGACACTAAATATTTTTAAGGACATCAAGGACTCAACTAGAAGCACATAACACATCACCTAAAGGTCAAAACATTCATGGTCAATGCACCAAACTCACAAGGAACATCAACTTCATATCATCAAGCATTCTCAAGTAACACAAGCAATTTTGAATAAGTTCCACAGTTCAACGACACACTTATTTCTTCGTTTATGGAGGAACTACCTTCCCCAACATTAGACATGCTCATATACATTATTTCTACACACATTGCAACCATTCATCATGGAAATAAAATTTAATAAAATTTTGAATTCTTTAAAGTGAATACCAATCTCTCACACTGAAGCATGCACAATAATTCAACAATTCATCTTTTAATGAATCTACTATGAGGGGATTAAAATATTAAAGAAAAGACCATGAAAACTCATCTAAAGAAAACTAAATAACCATAAGTAAATTAAGACTTACCGGGGCTCTCATTCTGGATAAGTCCTCTATTTTAGTTCCGAGTGCAAAGAAACGATTCCTCTTTAGAGAATTGGAATCTGCGCCACCTTGAGGATCTTGATTGACCTCCTTACCTCTTGCCTTGAGTTTAGGTAAGTCCCTCATCTTGTGACCCTTATTAGCACACCCAAAGCAACCATCCGTTATGGCAATACACTTACCCAAGTGTTGCTTTCCACAAGTAGCACACCTAGACCTCTCAAAAGCATGGCCAACTCCTTTGGGAATATTGGTTGGTATCCCTATCCTTGTTCCCCATGGAAAACTCTTGATGATAGAACCTCTTCTTAGGTTTTGGTTAACTTGGTTCATCCGACCTCGGCCTCTTCCCCTCTTGCCTTATATCTCTAAGATTGAGCTCCTCAATTTGTTGAGCATTCATTATGAGCCTAGATATGTCCATATAATTAAGGAGAATTGTCGTACGACACTCCTTTTCCACCAAGCTAGACACTCCCATCACAAATTTATTCATCCTAGCCCTAGAATTAGCTACTATGGTTGGGGCATACTTGGAGAGTTGGGTGAATTTGAGAGAGTACTCTTTCACACCAATTCACTCTTGAAAATGATTCATGAATTCCACCAACTTCTTCTACCTCCACTCTAAGGGAAAGAACCTATGAAAACAAAAACCATCTTTGAACACATCCCAATCTACCAGACCATCCCTTAAGAGTCTCTCGTCCCTCCATTGCCCAAACCACACTTGAGCCACATCATTGAGTTGATAAGCGGCTAGATCCGCTCTCTCTCTTGGGGTCACACCTATAACATCCACCACCTTGAACATCTCATCTATGAAGCTTTGTGGATCTTCATCCACCTTAGTTCCATGAAAAGTAAAAGGGTTCATCCTCATGAAATCCCGAATTGTAGAAGTTGGAGTACTTGCATTAGGTTCATGTCGACCTCCTTGGTTAGATTGGGCAACCAAATGATTAGTGACGACTTGATCTTGAGTCATCATGAGTCGGGTCAAATCCTTAAGGGCATCCCTTAGCTCCACATTTAGTCATATCCCCTTCAACATAGGGAGCTTGAGGACCTTGGGGAATTGGAGGCATTTGGGGCACTTGAGTCCTTGAGGTTCCGGTGGGGGAACCGCCTCATTCATATCCTTTTGATCAACTATAGGGACTTGTTCACCACAGGGTATAGGTTTGAGGTAAGTTGAAGGTTAGAAAGGAAAGCTTGTGAATCGGCTCTCTCAAGACTAAATATGTCCTCATATATTCGAGGGCATAATCTTAATTTCTTTAGTTCTTCTTTACAGACTTGTATAAGATTTATTAATTATTTTCTTTTAATGTAAAGGGTCGTGACCCTAAAATATTAAGTTTTGTCTTTAAGTTTGCTTGTGACGATGAGACTTACTCTTTAGTACTTTATAAAAGAGATTTCCTTATTATTATCAATGTCGTGAAAAGTTTTAATTTTGCACTACTTTTCATGTCTTATGTATTCAATGATAGCTAAGATGCTAGTACAAAGCTCTGAAAACAAGTGCCTTTTGACGACTCAAGAGTGCTCTTTTATTCAAGGGGTACTTGCGAGTCATTACTAACCTTGTATCAGAGCATAAGGTTTTGGGAATTTTAGGGTACAAAGTCTAACAAGCCACGTCTAGTAGAGTCTTGTTCATCTATTTGAGTCGCTACACATCCATTTGCGGGAGGCTATAGGCGATAGAAGTTTCAGTGTCTTCATATTCTAGTGTTGTGTCTTAGAGTTGAGTTCTATACGATGTCTTTCTCAATCTCTTCTCTTGTTTTTATAGGACATGAATACAAGGTGGACACCTGCTTGAAGGGATGAGGAGGATTAGCTAATGAGAGGATCCCTT
>JAJJBR010002771.1:72894-86962 GCA_022817965.1 Solanum lycopersicoides
TTGCAGGACTGATGCATTTGATGCCACTTTAGATTTCTCTATTGATGTAATAGTCTTAGTAGTCATTCATATGTACTTTTGTTCTATAAGAATATTGGTCTAAAGGTCTAAGTACCATATTTGAAGACTATGTTGTATTCTTATTAGTAGATGGTGTATGTGTGACGATGGCTATTTATATTTATCTTTGAGGACCTACCACAAGACTTGGGGATACGAAGTCCCAGCTTTCTTCAGGGATGTAGAAGAAAAGCAATTTGTCGGAACCTATACTAATAATAGAAAAAGAGAAAGGGGTTAGTACAATTAATGCATTAGCTATGGATAAATGCATTAAAACCTTTAAAACATTTAAAAGGGACATTTATATGAAAATATGCATTTGTGAGGTTTTTGAAAGCCATTTACATCATCAACACAACACGTAAGGCAAAACCCCCAACAATGTACAAACTACAATGAGGGTATAACTTTAGCACTTCTTAAAGTCCACTTGTGCAATTTAAAGTTAGAATCCCATAATACCAACCTTACCAAGAATCCCTTAGAAAGCACCTTGGCAACACACATAACCTTTACATGCTATCATATTCCATAATTGTAGTGAAGACATGCATCATGAACCACATTTGAATGTAGGGATATGTTCATTACAACCCTTATCCATTCAACATAAACATCCTCATATCATTTCATAACTATAAAGAACCTGCCACAACACCCTACTAAGCCTACTAGTGCAATGTAAAAGTGAGGTCCTATACTGCAACTTCTACATAGTAAACCTATTAGGATATCATAGAATAGTTCATACTTCTTAAGTTACTTTATTATTTATGGAATATCAACAATAACTAACATATACCATGAGATCTTACACGAAATCCGATGTCATAAAGCCCCACACCGAAAAAGGGTGTTCTACATGCAAAGGTAGAACCTACATACTAGGAACTTTGTGGATCCACTAGCTAAGTCATATGGGGGCACGAAATTAAAGGATAGGGAGATTTATCCTAGAGACATTGCCTATTTATTTAATGGAGGAGTCCCCAGCTCATGAGTATCTCGATGATAACCCAACCTCTGGCATTAACGGGATGGTCTTTTGCTCATTGGCCATATCCTGTTGGTGCTTAGTATACTTGCCCAACTTACTAATAGTAGTATTTTTTATTGTATCTAAATTTGTGAAGGAGTATTCCCTTATATTTCAATACAATTCAACATAAAGCTCTTAGATTCATTAGGAAAGAATAAACTTTCATCCTAGAATCAACATACATATGTGAGTAGAAATATCACAATATCAATAATAGTGTTTTCATGAGAAATATATTTTCAAACAATACAAGAGACTAACTTCATTATTGTCACAACCCGAAATCATACCCTAGAAGTTAGAGTACAATCTTGGATTGTAACCGGTGTCGTCGACCTCTCGGAGGTCTAAGACAAGCCCTTTCATATAATTCATTGCATATATATAGAAGTCTTTAAACTCTTTCATATAAGTAGAAATTATGAAAAACACTACGTCTCAATCTCATAATCTTAGGACACAAGAATACTTGGGACACGGCCCATACTTCAATACGAAAATAGAAATACATAGTCTATTACAATATTTCAAAGAAAAGATAAAAGACATATATGCCCTCGAGTAAAATGAGGATATACTTAAACTTCTCTTGAACGATTTTCTAAGTCCAACTCTTCACTTCCCAAAGCTCCTGACCTACCAAGAACTATAGATAGAAAATAAAGCATGGAATAAGTACAACCACATGTACTAAGTATGGCATTATGCATAAAAATCATGAAAATGGACTTTATTGGAAATATGCATCTTTTAATTTTACAAATCATATTTTAATCATAATAACATCATTAATCAATTTCGAAACACATAAGATAATAGTTAATCAACAATATCAAATTTAAAGATCACTTTACAGTGAACTATATTCACTGTACAGGGAATTAATTCACTGTTACAGTGAATTGCTAAATCCTCTTAAAACTCAACTTCTAGCATGTAATTGTAACAACCCTAAAAATGAATATGCTAAGTAATGCTTAATGGGTCTAGAATGCCTACGATTAGAACGGGATCACACGGATTGATGCGCATAGAACCAGACCTCTGAACCCTTGCTACAGCCAAGCCAACTAACTTGGTGAGTTTGTTGAGCTTGGAAAGGTTGGGTCTAACCATGTAGGGCTCTCGAATACGAAGATTTACTTGAATGAGTCTTTACCAGACTTAAAAAGGGAAAATCATAGTTTTGGAGGGTCTAGGGGTAAAATGGTCTTTTTCCAGGCTAAGGGTAGTATCGTAATTACCCTAAATATATAATTAATTACTTAATGAATAAGGTGGAGGGGAAATTTGGGAAGAGAGGGCCGAAAATTGGCTCTTGAAGTGAAGTCTTGCTCCACCCGGGTTCGAACCTAGGTGAAAGCAATGAATTAAAGTTGTTTTTATTTAAGTTGGTAGATTAATGTAATTAATTAATAATTATTATTTATTAGATGATTTAAAATAAAAGGAAATCAGATTTTTCATATTTAATAAAAACCTTATTTGACTAAGTCCTAAACTAGACTCCTAAGCCTAATAAAACTCTCACTCTCTCACGTTTATCTCCTCAACATCCACGACCAATCTCTCTTCTTTCTCACGTATTCTCTCTACCAAATAACTTCAAGAACAGTAGGTAAACCAAAGTTCTTCACACTTGAAGAACTCAGAATGAAAATTTTAAAGAAACAACTAATTAATCACGTAGGCAAAGAGAAGGTTTTCCGTCGAGTTTGGTGTTGAAGTTTTGGTTTTGGACGTGTGTTTGGAGGACTTCTTTGGGCAGAAAGTCGAGGTTTGAACGTCAAAAAGGTATGGGTTCTCTTCTCTCTTGGTCCCTTTCCCAAGAGACCCCTAAGGTTCAGACGAATCAATTCCGAAACTAGGGTTGTTCCCCGTTGCATGTCCCTGTCACTAGCTCCCATTAAATCATAGGTTGGTTATGTTTGCTGGTAGAAAACAATGGATGAAACGTGTTTTCATGATGATTATGTGTTTTTATGTATGTTCGGAATTATGTGACTTATGTTGATGTTTTCCGAAAATGTAACTACGTGTGTTTGTGTGTGTTGTCGTGGCTATTGTTCATGGTTTAGGACTTGAAATGGCATGATAGTTCTTTATATTTTATGTACACATGTTTATGTAAATCATGATGTTCATATGAGTTGAAATGTAGCTGATTTGAATGATAATTTCTTGGCTAAACGAATCCATGAAAAATGCACCTAAGAACGTATTAAATGATCTACGAACTACCCTATGAATTTACGTGTAAATGTTGATGAAAGTATGCTGAAAAATGAAAAGAAAATTTCCAGATTTAAGTGAGGGATTTCGGTCAAGTTAAGGGGTTTCAAAATGTTGTGAAAAATGAATTAAAACAAGTGAGGTCATGAAGGATTGAACCCGTGACCTCATCATGTTAAAAACCATGAAAATAAAGAAGTAAAAAGGAATGTGGTGAAGGGGATTCGAACCATGGTCTTGGCTGGAAAATAAGCTATGAAAAGTAAGAAATGAGAGGAGTGGGATTTGAACCCACAACCTCTCAGACAACTTAAGGAAAAATGTAAAAAAAAGAAATGTGAGGTGTGGGAATCGAATCCACGACCTCTAGGCAGTAAAGGAGAAAGGAAAAATGAAAAGAAAAGAAATGTGAGGCGTGGGAATCGAACCCACGACTTCTAGGCAATAAAGGGGAAAGGAAAAATGAAAATAAAATAAATGTGAGGTGTGGGAATCGAACCCACGACCTCTCAGGCAGATTTGAGGATAATTAAAAATGAAAATAAAAGAATGTGAGGCGTGGGAATTGAACCCACGACCTCTATACAGTAGAGTAGAATTACAAGAAAAATAAAGTGAGGCTGTGGGGGTTTGATCCCACAACCTCATGGTCAACTCGAGATAATTAAGGAAAAACAAATAAAAAAATAAAAGGGGTTTTGGGGGTTTGAACCCACAACCCCTCGGCCAAGGAAGAGAGAGTTTAAAGAAAAGAAATTAAAAGAAAATGAGGTTGTGGGGGTTCGATCCCACATCCTCTCAATCCCATTGAGCGAAAAATGAAGAGAAAAACTAAGGGAAAAATAAAATAAAGGTGTTGGGGCTCGATCTTGGGTCCCCAAGCCGTGTGGACCAATATAAACTAAATGAAAAATGTAAGTGTTCGATTCCGTATTGATACATAAGTCATACGTGAATAAATGTTCAAAAATAATGTTGCCTACATAGATCGAAATCGAAATCTTGGCATACTTACAAGATGCATAAGTCTTGTACCACATAATCTTAGGAAGATATGAATCACTTAAACGAACTATGAAGGAAGCCTCATGGCTTGTATGTATAGACCAATAAGTCTAACATACGTTTAAAAATAAGTGAACCTAAGATGTATGTAATGAAATGATGTAAACCTAGAAGGGTTAAGTACGACTGTAAAACACACTAAATGGCCAAGTGTATTGGCATACGATGAAATGAATATTATTTAATAAAATGATGAAACCTTAGAAGGGTTAAGTAAGAGTGTGAAACACACAAATGGCCAAGTGCATTGGCATATGATGAAATGAACATTCACGTAAAATGGGGTGTGTAATTATGAAGGGCAAATATGCTAATGTTAATGAATGTGGTGACAACATGATAAGAGGCTTATGTGAAACATGAGAGCAATCTCAAATGAGCCTAGGTAAATGGTACCAAAATGTACTCATCTATGAGAGTGTAAAGTTAATGAAGAGACCAGTCTCTATGAACACTCTAATGAAAGTATTGAGAATAATGTATACTTAATACTAATGATGAGATGAGAAATCATCTATTAAGATATGATGTCCTTATACTAGAAACCAGCTTCCATGACGTATGAGTTAAATTAGATGGAACTTTATTCTGAGCACTGATAGACTAGCTATGAGCGGTGATGCCTTCTTTCGGGAAGGGCGGAGGTTCACGTAACTCTTATGATATGAGACTTTTCGGCATGCCGGGTATGAGTCTCCTTATATCTCCTAGTCTTCGAACATATACTGCCAATATAGGGATCTAGCGGGGTTCAATTCCCATGTACGCTAGCATGTTTTGGGTCACTTTGGCCGGTGATTCCACCTCTTTTCGGTGTGGGGCAGACACTGGATTTCATGATGCTCACATGATCTATGTCGGTTAAAGTTAAAGTTCCCAATTAATGAATGAGGCCAGCCTCAAATGATGCACATAATGAAATGAACGATACCAAAGGTGTTAGGATAGGATAATCAAGAGGTGAGCTAGACTCAAGTAATGACACTAGGTTATTCTTGGTCTTTGCACAGCAAACCCGATGAGAGTCTTAAACTACATCCTAGGTATAGCTGGTGTTTACACTAGCTTATGAATGAATTAAATGAAGTACGTATGAATGAATGAAGCAGACTCTATGTTTGCTAAAGAAGACTCCCTAGTTGAGGTCCCATATGTTGAGCCCTCATTTTCGGAAGTCTTAATGTCAAGTCCATGATTCCAAGGTCTCATGGCATATGAATGAATGATACGAAAGATGTTATGTGCTATATGCAATATGATATGTGCTATGTGTAAGATGTTATGTGTTGTGTACAATATGATAAGTATGATGATGCATCTTACACTCATGGCGTGACTTTCCTAATCCAAATTTGGAAAGCTCACTAACTTTCCTAATCCAAATTTGGAAAGCTCACTGACTTTCCTAATCCAAATTTGGAAAGTTCACTAACTTTCCTAATCCCAATTTGGCAATTCCATTGATTTGACTTTCCATAATAATGTTGTTAGGAAAGAACTATTCTTACTCATGCATGTCCTTGGTGTGTGCTTGCATATACCCATACTTAGTACAAGTGTGTACTAATCCCATACAACTCTATATTTTTAGGTGCAGGCACAGGTGGACGTTAGAGCTTACAATACGACGTTGCAGCTATTCGGACGTGGAACTTTCATCCGGATTTGGTAGGCCCTCATGCTTTCGAGGACGCTTGCCCATTGTATTCTAGCTTAGATATAGGTTTGAGTTTGTGGAGTATGTCCACTAGCATTTCTTTCTCATCTTATTTCAGACATTGTATTGGTGCCATTTTGGCAAGTATACACTTAATGCAGTATGGAACTATTTCTTTCATTTGATGATCTTAATATTAGATGGTTGATTGTGAACGTTTATGAGTTTAAGTAGAATATCTTATATGAATGTTAAGTAACAAAAAGTTCATATTTTCCGCTAAAATTAACCTAGATTAAGTAACGATGACGTACATAGGCTTGTCTCCGACCTCTAAGAGGTCAACGACGCCGGTCTCGTCTGGGGTCTAGACTCCAGTCGTGACAAAGTTTGTATCAGATCATTAGGTTAAATTCCGAGAATAGTAAGTTCACATCAACCACATTGAGTAGTTTCTAAGTCATGGTAGTGAAGTGCACCACTATCCTGAATTAGAGAATGCATGATGCGTAGGAAAATTTCCCTTCTTCTGATCTTATCGTGTTTTTCCTAATGTCTAATTTCTTGGTGTTATGAGCGTGTCTAACATCAATCTTTGTTGTTCTCAAAGAATGAATACTAGGAGAACCATTGGTCAGAAGAGAGGAGGTGCAGCTGCTGGGGACAATCAGGTTACACCCCTGGCTCCAGCTGAAGGAGTGGATATGCCGGTTAACCCAGCTGGGTTGACTGATGCAGAGGTGTGGCATCTCTGGACCAAATGGCACAGGCCATCACTATGCAGGCCCAGGCCATGACTGACCAGGTCAATCGGCAGAATGTTCAGAGGGAGAACCCACCGGTTCGTAACATGGCTGACAGGCTGAGAGATTTCACGAGGATGAATACTCCTATTTTCACGAGGTCTAAGACTTCAGAGGATCCCCAGGAGTTTGTGGACGAGGTGCATAAGATTTTGGTGGCTATGGGGGACACAAATACTGAGAAGGCTGAGCTGGCTTCCTATCAGCTCAAGGATGTAGCACAGACTTGGTGCAAGATGTGGCAGGATAGCCGAGCTTTGGGCGGAGTTGCGGTTACTTGGGAGCTGTTTAAGACAGCCTTCCTGGAGAGATTCTTTCCCAGGGATGGCAAAGGTTGAGGAGATTATCAACCTTAAGCAGGGATCAATGACAGTCAGGGAGTATTCCTTGAAGTTTGTTAAACTATCCAGGTATGCTACTTCCTTTATATCTAACATCAGGGATGAGATGAGCAGGTTCCTCACAGGAATCAAGGGAGATCTGGAGGAGGAGTGTCGGTCTGCGATTGTCCATGATAACATGGACCTCTCCAGGTTGATGGTGCATGTCCAACAGGTAGAGGACAGCCGCAAGAAGAGGGGCGTTCGTGATTCTAGGAGGCCTAAGCATCAAGATCAGGCAGGTCCCAGCCATGGAGGCCACAGAAAAAATTTTGGTGTCCGTGAGCAACCCACGTTTAAGAAGGGACTCTCCCACCAAGGGGAGTCAAGTTCATACAAGGGTCGCTATGATAGGAATTCCGAATCCAGACTTAAGACAAACAATGAAGTACATACACCTCAGGAGAGACCACCTTGCAGGAAGTATGGCAAACTGCATGGAGGAGAGTGTATGATGGGCACTAAAGCTTGTTACAGTTGTGGCAAACCGGGTCACATGGTGAAGGATTGTTCGAATAGGAGAAGTCAAGAACAAGGGAAGGAGAGAGTTCAGCCTAATGGTCCAGGTGAAGAGGCTCCAAGGAGGCAACGATTCTTCGCACTCAAGTCTAAGGGTGCAGGGGAAGGCACTTCTAGTGAAGTCTCGGGTGCGTAGCCTTAATTAGTCTTTCATGTATTTGACTGTGTATGGTGTTTATGCACTAGTATGAGGTTAATATGTTTGACTCATCATGTTGGTTGCTGATTTGTATGACTTATATGTTTACTTATGTTCAATGCTTTGATAAGACTAGTTTAGGAAAGAGTTCCTTAGTCTATTAATGTGAAGCTACTAGTAGGTTTCAAGGATGTGCACAATCATGTTAATATGTGAATCAGGTATTCACCAATGGGGAGTATTGAATTACCTATGTATGCATACATTCTATAGATGACTTACTTATTATTAGTAAAGAGTAGTGTCATTCGGGTACGAATGTTCCTAAGGGGGGGATAATGTAACAACCCTAAAAATGAATATGCTAAGTAATGCTTAATGGGTCTAGAATGCCTACGATTAGAAAGGGTTCACACGGATTGATGCGCGTAGAACCAGACTTCTGAACCCTTGCTACATCCAAGCCAACTAACTTGGGGATTTATTTGAGCTTGGAAAGGTTGGGTCCAACCATTTAGGGCTCTCGAATACGAAGATTTACTCAAATGAGTCTTTACCGAACTTAAAAAGGGAAAATCATAGTTTTGGAGGGTCTGGGGGTAAAATGGTCTTTTTCCAGGCTAAGGTTAGTATCGTAATTACCCTAAATATATAATTAATTACTTAATTAATAAGGTGGAGGGGCAATTTGGGTAGAGAGGGCCGAAAATTGGCTATTGAAGTGAAGTCTTGCTCCACCCGGGTTCGAACCTAGGTGGAAGCAATGAATTAAAGTTGTTTTTATTTAAGTTGGTAAATTAATGTAATTAATTAATATTTATTATTTATTAGATGAATTAAAATAAAAGGAAATCAGATTTTTAATATTTAATAAAAACCTTATTTGACTAAGTCCTAAACTAGACTCCTAAGCCTAATAAAACTCTCACTCTCTCACGTTTATCTCCTCAACATCCACGACCAATCTCTCTTCTTTCTCACGTATTCTCTCTGCCAAATAACTTCAAGAACAGTAGGTAAACCAAAGTTCTTCATACTTGAAGAACTCACAATGAAAATTTTAAAGAAACAACTAATTAATCACGTAGGCAAAGAGAAGGTTTTTCGTCGAGTTTGGTGTTGAAATTTTGGTGTTGGACGTGTGTTTGGAGGAGTTATTTGGGCAGATAGTCGAGGTATGAACGTCAAAAAGGTATGGGTTCTCTTCTCTCTTGGTCTCTTTCCCAAGAGACCCCTAAGGTTCAGACGAATCAATTTCGATAACTAGGGTTGTTCCCCGTTGCATGTCCCTGTCACTAGCTCCCATTAAATCATAGGTTGGTTACGTTTGCTGGTAGAAAACTATGGATGAAACGTGTTTTCGTGATGATTATGTTTTTATATGTATGTTCGGAATTATGTGACTTATCTTGATGTTCTCCGAAAATGTAACTACGTGTGTTTGTATGTGTTGCCGTGCCTATTGTTCATGGTTTAGGACTTGAAATGGCATGATAGTTCTTTATATTTCATGTACACATGTTTATGTAAATCATGATGTTCATATGAGTTGAAATGTGGCTGATTTGAATGATAATTTCTTGGCTAAACGAATCCATGAAAAATGCACCTAAGAACGTATTAAATGATCTACAAACTACCCTATGAATTTACGTGTAAATTGTGATTAAAGTATGCTGAAAAATTAAAAGAAAATTTCCAGATTTAAGTGAGGGATTTTGGTCAAGTTAAGGGGTTTCAAAATGTTGTGAAAAATGAATTAAAACAAGTGAGGTCATGGAGGATTGAACCCGTGACCTCATCATGTTAAAAACCATGAAAATAAAGAAGTAAAAAGGAATGTGGTGAAGGGGATTTAAACCATGGTCTTGGCTGGAAAATAAGTTATGAAAAATAAGAAATGAGAGGAGTGGGATTCGAACCCACAACCTCTCAGACAGCTTAAGGAAAAATGTAAAGAAAAGAAATGTGAGGTGTGGGAATCGAACCCACGACCTCTAGGCAGTAAAGGAGAAAGGAAAAATGAAAAGAAAAGAAATGTGAGGCGTGGGAATCGAACCCACGACTTCTAGGCAGTAAAGGAGAAAGGAAAAATTAAAAGAAAATAAATGTGAGGTGTGGGAATCGAACCCACGACCTCTCAGGCAGATTTGAGGATAATTAAAAATGAAAATAAAAGAATGTGAGGCGTGGGAATTGAACCCATGACCTCTATACAGTAGAGTAGAATTACAAGAAAAATAAAGTGAGGCTGTGAAGGTTTGATCCCACAACCTCATGGACAACTCGAGATAATCAAGGAAAAACAACTAAAAAAAATAAAAGGGGCTGTGGGGGTTCGAACCCACAACCCCTCGGTCAAGGAAGAGAGAGTTTAAAGAAAAGAAATTAAAAGAAAATGAGGTTGTTGGGGTTCGATCCCACATCCTCTCAATCCTATGAGCGAAAAATGAGGAGAAAAACTAAGGGAAAAATAAAATGAAGGTGTTCAAAACTAATGTTGCCTACATAGATCGAAATCGAAATCTTGGCATACTTACAAGATGCATAAGACTTGTACCACATAATCTTAGGAAGATATGAATCACATAAACGAACTATGAAGGAAGACTCATGGCTTGTGTGTATAGACTCATAAGTCTAACATACGTTTAAAAACAAGTGAACATAAGATGTATGTAATGAAATGATGTAAACCTAGAAGGGTTAAGTACGAGTGTAAAACATACTAAATGGCCAAGTGTATTGGCATACGATGAAATGAATATTATGTAATGAAATGATGAAACCCTAAAAGGGTTAAGTAAGAGTGTGAAACACACAAATGGCCAAGTGCATTGGCATATGATGAAATGAACATTCACGTAAAATGGGGTGAGTAATTATGAAGGGCAAATATGTTAATGTCAATGAATGTGGTGACAACATGATAAGAGGCTTACGTGAAAGATGAGAGCAATCTCAAATGAGCCTAAGTAAATGTTACCAAAACGTACTCACCTATGAGAGTGTAAAGTTAAGGAAGAGACTAGTCTCTATGAACACTCTAATGAAAGTATTGAGAATAATGTATACTTAATACTAATGATGAGATGAGAAATCATCTATTAAGCTATGATGTCCTCATACTAGAAGCGAGCTTCCATGACATATGAGTTGAATTAAATGGAACTTTATACTGAGCACCGATAGACTAGCTATGTATAACGCCCCAAAATGAACTAAGGTGAACTAGAGCCTCATGGTTGTTTCTTGAGTTAATTTTAAGTTAAACGGAGTTAGTTTGGTGTCCTTAGATAGTGTGCAAAGTTTGGTTAAGTTTGGAGTTCAATCGACCAAAAACGTCCATGACGTTCGGATGGTATGCCTTAGAATGTACTTGTATGTCTTGGCGAGTTTGGATGAGTTTTATGTGTTCTTTTTAATTGAAACATGCGTCGGATGTTCCATAGACCTAGACGACTTAGTTTAGGGGTTTGACGTCCGGGCACGACCCACATAGGACCCACAAGGGCCCCTAGATGAAGGGCCCAAGACTTGGGCAAAGTCTGCCCATCAGTGGCTCACGACGACCATGGCGACGGTCCGTTGCACTCAGGACGGTCCGTCGAGCAAGGGCGTCGCGAGTGACAGAGAGTGGAAACTTGGACAGGCTCCATTTGTAGCCAAGTGTTCCTCGACGGGACCCCATGACGGTCCGTGGTGAACGTGACGGTCCGTCGAGGGTGGTCTCGTCGACGAGGCCTGCCAGTGCATGACTTAAGGCTGCCAACTTGGGGTGTTTTATGTAAATTCACCCCAAGTCTTATAATACCCTAGGTGTATAATTTTGGTGTTTTTAGGTTATATTAAATTAGTTTTAAACCCTAGACCTAGACAAGACCCTCTCACTTCAAGATCCAACTCTCTCTTTCTCTCAAGAAAACTCTCTCAACTCTCTTGGAAGCTAGAAGTCAAGGAAGGATAGGAGGACGGATTGGGACTTGTTTCTTCATCAAATTCGTGGGTTTCTTTCTCATAAAGGTATGGTATCCATTCTTGAATACCTTTCCATTCAAGAAGCCAACTTCCAAAAATGGTTTTCAAAAAGGGGTTTTAAACTCAACTTCTTCTAAACTTTGATTTCTATTATGGGTCTTCTTGTAACTAAGTTCTAATGGTTTAAATGTATTTATCTTTGTTTGAATAGATGATTTTGATGTTAAAATTCCATGAAACTCTTGTTTATGCATACTTCAAATTTTGACTTGAAAATGGGTTATGTGAGTATGATTTGAGTAGGGTATGAACTTGGGTCTTCTTGTATTTGTCATGTTGGTGTAGCTACTCCCCTAAGGGCCTTATATGGTGAAATATTGATAAATTGCTTATGGGTAATGATGGTTTGATTTGTTGATGAGTTGCTCTCATTGTATAATTCTTATTGTGAATTGCTATTTGAGTGGTATGGTCCACCTTATGGGTGGCGGTGCTAATTGATGAACTTGATGTTACTTAGTATGGTTTGAGTATGTGATCTTGAAGGTCTAATATGTGAAATGAAGATATATTGGAAATGGGTCTTGTGTTGTGTTTGATGTAGCTTGAATTGCATGTTTGACCTAGTTTATGTCTAAATGAAGTATATGATTATGAGAAGTATGTAGAGTGTGTAGCTTGATGAATCAAGGTTAAAGTATGAGTAGAACTTGATGGTAATGAAATGATGCTTATATGCAAGGTGTGCACATGTACACACACACTCTTTTAAGATTGTATTATGTCAAGTTGAGCAAAAAGGGAAATCTTGAGGTGGACACACTTCGTGAGTTGAGATGTAGTGTCTAGTGACAACCTCTCCATTTCCTAGTGAGCTTTCTAAGATAGACTATTATGTTGAGAAATCCGTGTGGAGTTATGCCTAGCACCGAGAGGATATGAAGGGGAGGTGGATTGCACTTCGTTAGTTGAGATGTTGTAATCCAAAGTACCTCTTGAGATGAGTACTCCTCGTTAGTAGAGAGTGAGTTACTTAGTAACAATCTCCTTATCCCTTAACTATGTGCCCGCATAGGTGTAGCTATTGGAAAAGCCATGTAAACGCTAAGAAGCATGACCTTACACTAGGCAAGTAAGGATCCCTCATCCGATAGGGGTTAATATCGGGATTCCATGTCTAGCTCTCATGGTCTTTGTCGGTTAAGCTAACTCCCACAAAAGAATTGATTTGAAACTAGTTAACTTGCCTATTGTTGATATTGTGTATGCATGTCGTGAAGTGCTCCATCCACATAAGTTACCGAGTAGGAGCATTAAGTGGGAGTGGTAGTATGGGATGCTACTCTCACATTGCACTTGGTGTGACCTATACCTACTATGGGAGAAGAGTACCTTCATGAAATCCGTGTGAATGAGTACTATGGTGTAGTGTTATGGACAATTATTGTGAAGTACTTGAGTAAATGGAATCCATTAGGAGCATTAAGTGGGAGTGGTAGTATGGGATGCTACTCTCACATTGCACTTGGTGTGACCGATATTTTTCCATGAGTGTTTTGCATATGTATTAGCCAAGGGCGTGGATTTGATTTCTAACGAGGTAAGCCTAAGATTTGGTAGTTTTAAGGGTCGCTTCGGTGTGCTTTGAAGGGAGGTGTAATGAGAGTCCCTTCTTGGCTCACCTTAGGGAGTCTTAGAATAACCTTGGGTTAGGGCAACTTCAAAGGAAAAGGGTTCATATGACTTGGACAGTGCCATTCACTGTAAGGTCTTCATTGTAAGAATTCAAAATGTTCACTATGATGCTTTATTCAATTTTATTGCAAGTTTAGCAAAGTTAATTGAAATGTTCCTTTTGTTTACTTTAAGTTTGGTAAGATAGCCATAAAATGTTAATTGTTGATTCTTATGTGGGTTTGCTTCTAGATTCATGAAGGTTATATTTGAATTGCATAAAAAGCTATCTTTACTTAAATGTCCCTTTTTGCATGTTTTTGCATATGCCATACTTAGTACATTGTTGTACTAAACCCATACTTTTTATACCTTATGAGTATAGGTTGGAAGCCCTTTTGGGAGGATCGGAGTCGAAACTTGGGAACCTTATCTCTCAAGAATTTGTTATGTCCTCATATATTCGAGGACATAGTTTTATGTTTCTTAGTTTCTTTATTATACTTAAAAAATGTATTT
>JAJJBR010002772.1:5000-10000 GCA_022817965.1 Solanum lycopersicoides
AAAAAATGGGAATTTTTTCTTGTTGCTTGAATATTAACTATTCAATTAAAATGAAATATTACAACTATAACAGACATTTTTGTTTTCAAATTAATTGGAACAAAAGAGGCCCGGCTGGGTACTGACCAGACCAGGCCATGAGAATAAGAGGGTCCTTTCGAACAAAATCAAGACAAAGAAAAGAGGTCTTCTTTATTTTTCTTGAGATTCTTGGCTCTTCTGAGCCCTTCCTTTACTTTAGATAAAGAGATAAAGGAAATTGATGATAAAAGTTGTACATATCTATATAATATAGAAAGAAGAAAAGAGAAAAAGAAAGATTCTTTCCTTTATCTTAATGTGCTATCTCATGTATTAATTATCTTTTTCAATTGGGAGAGATGGCTGAGTGGGCTAAAGCGGCGGATTGCTAATCCGTTGTACGAGTTAATCGTACCGAGGGTTCGAATCCCTCTCTTTCCGTTGATGACTTGATTTTTTTTTTCAAATTTCGAAATCCTTTGTTCTTATTCTTAGTTAAATGTGTGGAATAGACCAAATCCTAAGAAAATTTGAAAATCAAGCAAGGAAAAACCTTTTTTATTTTATTCTTCACGTCCAGGATTACGTCCGGGATCATTAGATAGGAATCCAAAGATGAAGAGAGAAACAAAAAATATCACTACTGTGTAAACGAAGAGTTTGAGAGTAAGCATTACACAATCTCCAAGATGATTTTTTTGAAAAAAAAAAAAAAGAGAATAGATCATCCATCGCATATCCTAGTTTGACACCAAGCAACGAAGCTCTTTCTCTAAAAGAATTTTCATAAATTCTTTTATAATAAGAGTTTGTCATTAACCAAATTTTTTATATACACAAGAGGAGCCTAATAAGGTCTTTCACTGGAAAGGAAAGCGCCAAAAAAGAAGGAAATTAAGTTAAGCCGGATTTCTCGTGACTATCCAAGAATTTCAATGTTTGAATCGAGATTTCAAACGGTAAAGCTTATCTGATTTTATTGATTTTCTAATTTTTTCTCGAATAAATCATGAATTTTCTAGGATATTATTAAGGATCTCATCGAAAACTTACAGCAGCTTGCCAAACAAAGGCTAAGAGAAAAAAGAACAGAGGTATGACTGGCATAATATCTACGATTGGATTCAAAAAAGCATAGGCCTCGGGCAATTTGCCGAAGAAAAAACTACTCGAATAAAGGGTCGAATTAAGACAGATACCGATCAAACTAAAGGTATTAAGCATAACAGACTTTTTGTTCTTGGAGATAATTGCATTTTGATTGAGTTATTTATATAAGGAAAAGGAAAGTAAGTAAGGTAAACAAAAATCCTTCTTTTTCTTTGAACCCACCCAATCAAAAATCCTCCTTTTCTCAAAGGAGAATCGAAAAAATAATATTTTCATACAATATCTTAATTGAATTATATGTAATGATCAATAAATTAAGTTGAATTCTCTATCTACACATACCAAAAACATAGAAAAATCCGAATACCAATCTAATCGATTCTATAGATATTTGGGCTAGAGTTGACAAACAAACAAAACCAGCAATATACTTTATTAGTATCGCATAGAAATCTAAATGGGGCGTGGCCAAGTGGTAAGGCAACGGGTTTTGGTCCCGCTATTCGGAGGTTCGAATCCTTCCGTCCCAGAACATATATATTCTCTGACAATATAGATTGCGTTTTTAACAATGTTCTGTTTAAAATCGAAATGTTAGCTGGAATGTGATTGTTGTTTCTGATTTTTTTCTTCGATGAATCGTTTTTTTTTTTCAAAAACTGAATCGAGATACGAAAGAATCCATATTCCCTATCTCATATTCTCTACCCCCTAAATTAGCCTAATTAGATTCAATTTTCTTTTTTGTGGATTTCTTGACTTTTCGCCAAGAGGGGGTTTTTGGTACTAATTCAATTCACTAAGTCTCTTAATTCTTAATCAATGAGGTAGGCTAAAATAGAAAAAAGGAGCAAAAACTGGACTTAATCTGGGCTTGTTTGGCTTTGTGCCCAGCCAGCTCGCATTTCGTAAAAAAAAAAGACTAGGACATCCCCTTCTTTTGATTTATGCTGCATCAGTCCCATAGAATGGGGTAGATAGGAGTTAATCAGTGATGGGAAGGCGTTCATTTCAATATCTATAAACGGTGACAATTGCTCAGTCTATTTGATCGAATTGATAGATACGAAACCCTCCCCATTCTTTGGATTTTATCAATCAGATGAAAAAAAAAAAAGACTTATCTTTTTTCCTAAGATGATCAAAAGTTATTTTTAACTATCAAATTTTCTTGGAATAATGATGTCGAGAGGGGAACTTTCGAAATTGATTCGAAATTTCGAAAGAGAAATAGTTTAAATCATTCCTTAGAAGCTGAATCTTTCTCTCCTATTAAGTCACGTGAAGATGCAGAATTAAAAAGAATTCGTTTATTCGTCTTATTTTATTTATATAAAAAAATTTTTTATTATATATTATATATATTTATTAATTAATATTTATATATTTATTAATTAATATTATAATGTTAGACAATTTAATATTAGCGATGGGGTCTTACTAAGACTTCTTCAGAAAAATATTTATCCACCCTATATCTATAGTATTAATCTATAGTATTATTTATATCTATATACTATAGATATAGAAGATATAGAAAATACTTTAGATTATGGTGTTTATACATCAGCCCAACCAATGACTATTCATGATTCCATAATTGAATCAATTCCATACCGGTTCTTAGAGGAATGTTATGGTAAAACTTCGTTTGAAACGATGTGGTAGAAAGCAACGTGCGACTTGAAGGACACGATCCGTTGTGGATTTGTACATCCACCATTTTTTGTAGGAATGAAGGTGCTCTTAACTCGACATCATTGGTTCTGTTTCACTAGAACCCCTCGTTTTTGTTGTCTTGGAATGTAAATAGTCCATGATGGAGCTCGAGTAGAAAGTATTAATTTCTTTCTCGGGGCAAGGGTCTAGGGTTAATGCCAATCAATAAAACAATTGAAACAACTTCGTAAATATATCTAATATATCTTAGGTATGGAAATCGAAAGAATCCAATTCGAGCAAGTTTCAAATTAAAAAATTTATTGGAATTGATCAAACTTTTTCGATCCAAAGTGTTTCACGAGGGAATCCATCATCTTGTAGGATTCTTTCATAAAAATCGCAAAAAGGGTATGTTGCTGCCATTTTGAAAGGATTAAAAAGCACCGAAGTAATGTCTAAACCCAATGATTTAAAAGAAAACAAAGATAAAGGATCCCAGAACAAGGAAACACCTTTTTAATTGTCTTAATAACTGGATCAGACTGAAGAATCCGATTTTAAACGAGACAAACAAAAAAGGAGGAAAGACCGCTCAATAAATGAAATTGCCGAAAGATTTTCCTTTGAACTGTTTGAAAGTTATCCAACTTGAGTTATGAGAGTACGAATGGTTTCTTTTTCATTTTAAGGAAGAACGAAGAAAAAAAGACTTAGATCTTTAATTGCTTTGATCATTTTATGGATCCAGTTGTCATTTCTTAGATAGAATTCCATACAGAGACAAAACTTCGAATCAATCATTTTTCTCGAGCCGTACGAGGAGAAAGCTTCCTATACGTTTCTAGGGGGGTGTTGTTCATCTACATCTATCCCAATGAGCCGTCTATCGAATCGTTGCAATTGATGTTCGATCCCGAAGAGAAGGAAAAGATCTTCAGAAAGTGGGTTTTTATGATCCGATAAAGAATCAAACTTATTTAAATGTTCCTGCTATTTTATATTTCCTTGAAAAAGGGGCTCAACCTACAGAAACTGTTCAGGATATTTTAAAGAAGGCAGAGGTTTTTAAGGAACTTCGTCTTAATCAACCGAAATTCAATTAAGGAAATAAATTAAGGAAATACAAAAAAGGGGGTAGTGATTTGTATATAACTTTGTATGACTTTTATCTTCTATTTTTTTGTATTTCCTCCCTTTCCTTTTCTATTTGTATTTATTTATCATTGCTTCCAGTGAATTCCGTGTTCTATAACGACAAAACCTCTTATTTTATTGATCTTCGAAATATTTAATTCGGGCATTTCGGAATGAAATCAAGTTTGCTTATCTCAGTTAACTTGATTGAATCCATTATGAATTCAATAAATCTAAGTAAATTTAAGTAAATTGTAGTTTTGTTTTCCACTTTTTTTTTCAATATTCAATATTTATATTGACAACAGTGTATCGAACAAATATAATTCATTGTGATAAATGAAGTGGATCTATTTAGTTTTATTTTCTGTTTTAAATGAATTCGAAAGTGTGAATGTATTTTTTTCGATTTCTTCTTTCAATGGTTTTTGGTTGTCTTGTCTAATCTAGTTATTTCTTTTTCTTCGGATTGGATCTACATAAATTTTTCGATATTTTCTTCGGGTTGCTAACTCAACGGTAGAGTACTCGGCTTTTAAGTGCGGCTAGTGTCTTTTACACATATGGATGAGGTGAGGGATTCGTCCATACTCTCGGTAAAGTTTGGAAGACCGCGACTGATCCTGAAAGGGAATGAATGGTAAAAATAGCATGTCGTATCAACGGAAAGTTCTGAAAATATTTCATTGTTCCTAGATGGGTATAAAACTGTGTTAGAATTCTTGGAACGGAACAAAATAAAGTTGGGTCGAATGAATAAATGGATAAGGCTGCGGCTTCAATTAAATTATAGGGAAAGAAAAAGCAACGAGCTTTTGTTCTTAATTTGAATGATTCCCGATCTAATTAGACGTTAAAAATTTATTAGTGCCTGGTGCGGGAAGGGTTTCTTGTCCCATGAGTGGGTTCTCAATTTTTTTAATGAATCCTAACTATTACCATTTTCGATTATGGAGATGTGTGTAGAAGAAACAGTATATTGATAAAGAAAGTTTTTTCCGAAGTCAAAAGAGCGATTAGGTTGAAAAAATAAAGGATTTCTAAACATCTTATTATCCTATAACACTATAACA
>JAJJBR010002772.1:40000-46650 GCA_022817965.1 Solanum lycopersicoides
AAAAAGCGTATACGATTGATAAAAAACCATTATCAACAGAAATTGACGAGTTCTTAACTTTAATCACTGAATTAGGTAACGAAGCAAAATCGAGTTTAAATTTGAAGGGTCTTTCTTTATTTTCAGACCAAGAACAGAGAAGAGCGAATTCAGAAAAAAGAACGAAATTTGTCAAATTTGTATTCAATGCAATTGATCCTAATGAGACAAAATCGGGAAAAAAATCGATTGGAATAAAAGAAATCAGTAAAAAAGTACCTCGCTGGTCCCATAAATTAATCACCGAATTGGACCAACAAATGGGTGAATTTCAAGATCGCGCATCAATGGATCATCAACTTCGTTCAAGAAAAGCCAAACGTGTAGTTATTTTTACTGACAACAACGCGACTAAGGATCCTGAGGAGGAAGTGGCTTTAATAAGCTATTCGCAACAATCAGATTTTCGGCGAGGTATAATTACAGGCTCTATGCGGGCTCAAAGGCGCAAAACATTTATTTCGAAACTATTTCAAGCAAATGTACATTCCCCCCTTTTTGTCGACAGAATAACCCCCCTACGTCTTTTTTCTTTTGATATCTCTGAACTAATTAAACCAATTTTTCGAAATTGGACAGGTAAAGAGGGAGAATTCAAGATTCTAGAGTCTAGAGAAGAACAAACAAAAAGAGAAGAGAAAAAAGAAAAGGACAAAAAAGAGGATAACAAAAGAAAGGAACAAGCACGGATAGCGATCGAAGAAGCCTGGGATAACATTCCTTTTGCACAAATAATAAGAGGTTACATGTTAATAACTCAATCAATTCTTCGAAAATATATTCTATTACCTGCATTGATAATAGCCAAAAATATCGGGCGTATGTTATTCTTGCAACTTCCTGAATGGTCTGAAGATTTGCAGGAATGGAATAGAGAAATGCAGATTAAATGTACTTATAATGGTGTTCAATTATCAGAAACAGAATTTCCCAAAAATTGGTTGAGAGACGGGATTCAGATCAAAATTTTATTTCCTTTTTGTCTGAAACCTTGGCATATATCTAAACTGTACCCCTCCCGCAGAGAGCTAATGAAAAAGCAAAAACAAAAAGATGATTTTTGTTTTTTAACAGTTTGGGGAATGGAAGCTGAACTTCCCTTTGGTTCTCCCCGAAAGCGACCTTCCTTTTTTGAGCCCATTTTTAAGGAACTCGAAAAAAAAATTGGAAAATTCAAAAAGAAATATTTTCTAACTCTAAAAATTTTAAAAGGAAAAACAAAATTATTTAGAAGAGTTTCAAAAGAAACCACAAAATTGTTTATCAAAAGTATTGGATTTCTAAAAAAAATAAAAAAAGAACTTTCAAAAGTAAATCTAATTGTATTATTTAGATTCAAAGAAATATCTGAATCCAATGAAACAAAAAAAGAAAAAGATTATCTAATTAGTAATCAAATAATTAACGAATCATTTCGTCAAATTGAATCTGGAAATTGGCCAAATTCTTCACTGATAGAAACAAAAATGAAGGATTTGACTGATAGAACAAGTACAATCAAAAATCAAATAGAAAGAATTACAAAAGAGAAAAAGAAAGTAACTCCAGAAATAGACATTAATCCTAATAAAACAAATAATATTAAAAAATTCGAATCGCCAAAAAAATTTTTCCAAATATTAAAAAGCAGAAATACTCGAGTAATATGGAAATTCCATTATTTTATAAAATTATTCATTCAAAGATTATACATCGATCTATTTTTATCTATCATTAATATTCCTAGAATTACTACACAACTCTTTCTTAAATCAACAAACAAATTGATTGAGAAATTCATCTCCAATAATGAAATAAATCAAGAAAAAATTAATAATAAAAAAAAATTCACTTTATGTTTATTTCGACTATAAAAAAGTCACTTTATAATATTAGTAAGAAAAATTCACATATTTTTTGTGATTTATCCTACTTGTCACAAGCATATGTATTTTACAAATTATCACAAACCCAAGTTATTAATTTTTCGAAATTTAGATCTGTTCTTCAATATAACACAACGTCTTGTTTCCTTAAGACTAAAATAAAGGACTATTTTAAAACACTAGGAATATTTCATTCGGAATTAAAACATAAGAAACTTCAGAGTTATAGTTATAGAATAAATCAATGGAAAAACTGGTTAAGATGGCATTATCAATACGATTTATCTCAGATTAGATGGTCTAGATTAATGCCAAAAAAATGGCGAACTAGGGTTAATCAAAGTTGTATGGCTCAAAATAAAAATAGAAACTTAAACAAATGGAATTCATATGAAAAAGACCAATTACTTCATTACAAAAAAGAAAATGATTCGGAACTCTATTCATTATCAAACGAAAAAGATAATTTTAAAAAATGTTATGGATATGGTCTTTTAGCATATAAATCGATTAATTATGAAAATAAAAGTGACTCATTTTTTTCTAGATTACCCTTTCAAGTTCAAGTAAAGAAGAACTTAGAAATTTCGTATAATTCCAACACGTCCAAACACAACTTTGTTGATATGCCCGGCAATCTTCATATCAATAATTATCTAAGAAAGGGCAATATTCTAGATAGAGAAAGAAATCTCGATAGAAAATATTTTGATTGGAAAATTATCCATTTTTCTCTTAGACAAAAAGGAGATATTGAAGCCTGGGTTAAGATCGATACCAACAGTAATCCAAATACTAAAATTGGTATTAATAATTATCAAATAATTGAGAAAAAGGGGGTTTTTTATCTTACAACTCATCAAAATCCAGAAAAAACTCAAAAAAATTCGAAAAAAGTCTTTTTTGATTGGATGGGAATGAATGAAAAAATATTTAATCGTCCCATATTGAATCTGGAATTTTGGTTCTTCTCAGAATTTGTACTACTTTATAATGTCTATAAAATAAAACCGTGGATTATACCAAGCAAATTCCTTCTTTTTAATTTGAATACAAATGAAAATGTTAGTCAAAATAAAAACCAAAACCAAAACTTTTTTCTACCATCAAATAAAAAAATAAAAATAAAGAATCGAAGTCAAGAAGCAAAAGAACCCCCAAGTCAAAGAGAGCGTGGATCAGATATAGAAAACAAAGGAAATCTGAGCCCTGTTTTTTCAAAACATCAAACCGATCTTGAAAAAGATTACGTGGAATCAGACACAAAAAACACAAAAAAGGGTAAAAATAAAAAACAATACAAAAGCAACACGGAAGCAGAACTAGATTTGTTCTTGAAACGTTATTTGCTTTTTCAATTGAGATGGAACGATGCTTTGAATCAAAGAATGCTCGAAAATATCAAGGTATATTGTCTCCTGCTTCGACTGATAAATCCAACCAAAATTACTATATCGTCAATTCAAAGGAGAGAAATGAGTTTGGATATAATGCTGATTCAGGCAAATTTACCTCTTACAGACTTGATGAAGAAGGGGGTATTGATTATCGAACCTATTCGGTTGTCTGTAAAAGATAATGGACAATTTATTATGTATCAAACCATAGGTATTTCATTGGTTCATAAAAGTAAACACCAAACTAATCAAAGATACCGAGAACAAAGATATGTTGATAAAAAGAATTTTGACGAATTCATTCTGCAACCTCAAACTCAAAGAATAAATACAGAAAAAACTCATTTTGATTTGCTTGTTCCTGAAAATATTTTATGGTCTAGACGTCGTAGAGAGTTGAGAATTCGAAGTTTTTTTAATTCTTGGAATTGGAATGTCGTCGATAGAAATTCAGTATTTTGCAACGAAACCAATGTAAAAAACTGGAGTCAATTTTTGGGTGAACGGAAACCCCTTTATAAAGATAAAAATGAATTAATTAAATTTAAGTTCTTTCTTTGGCCTAATTATCGATTAGAAGATTTAGCTTGTATGAATCGTTATTGGTTTGATACCAATAATGGTAGCCGTTTCAGTATCTTAAGGATACATATGTATCCACGATTGAAAATTAATTGATAGTACTATATACCCTGTCTCGTATAAAGTATCTGAAAGCAAATAAATGCAAACATGCCTTGTTTTACATCTCATTCGAATCTAATTCGAGTAGACAATACTAAATCAATAAAATAAGGTATTGATTAGATCTAGAAATGAATCAACAGAATCTTCTTCATTTTCGGATTTTAGGTTTCAATTATTCGCTTTTGTGACTGAAAAAAACGTACCTACCGCCTTTTTGGATTCCTATCTGAATCAAATTTCAAATTTGATTAATTTATTGGAATTGCTAAAATTAGAGGTTCATAAAGAAATTAAGTCTATATACCACGTTCAAATTACTGGCATTATTATTACTGATCAATAAAATTCGAAAAAATCCATATCTGTAAAATAAAGAAAGGGGAAATTCATTTATGGTAAAAAATTCTGTCATTTCAGTTATTTATCAAGAAGAAAAGAAAGGATCTGTTGAATTTCAAGTATTCAATTTCACCAATAAGATACGGAGACTTACTTCACATTTAGAATTGCACAAAAAAGACTATTTATCTCAGAGAGGTTTGAAGAAAATTTTGGGAAAACGTCAACGACTGCTAGCTTATTTGGCAAAAAAAAATAGAGTACGTTATAAAGAATTAATTAATCAGTTGGACATTCGAGAGACAAAAACTCGTTAATTTGATTAATTTGAAGAGTTATTTCATTTTAACTTATATGTTTCGATTAAATTTTGATGAACTTCTTTTCACTTTCAGTAATTCATGGAAGAATGAATCGTTAAAAAACTTATGACTGCACCAACTACAAGAAAAGACCTCATGATAGTCAATATGGGGCCTCAGCACCCATCAATGCACGGTGTTCTTCGACTCATCGTTACTCTAGATGGTGAAGATGTTGTCGACTGCGAACCAATATTGGGTTATTTACATAGAGGGATGGAGAAAATTGCGGAAAACCGAACAATTATACAATATTTGCCTTATGTAACACGTTGGGATTATTTAGCTACTATGTTCACAGAAGCAATAACCATAAATGGACCCGAACAATTAGGCAATATTCAAGTACCTAAAAGGGCTAGCTATATCAGAGTCATTATGTTGGAGTTGAGTCGGATAGCTTCTCATTTGTTATGGCTCGGTCCTTTTATGGCGGATATTGGTGCACAGACCCCTTTCTTCTATATTTTTCGAGAAAGAGAATTGATATATGACCTATTCGAAGCTGCCACCGGTATGCGAATGATGCATAATTATTTTAGGATTGGAGGAGTGGCTGCCGATCTACCCTATGGCTGGATAGATAAATGTTTGGATTTTTGCGATTATTTTTTAACAGGGGTTGCTGAGTATCAAAAACTTATTACTCGGAATCCTATTTTTTTAGAACGAGTTGAAGGCGTAGGCATTATTGGGAGAGACGAGGCATTAAATTGGGGTTTGTCGGGACCAATGCTACGAGCTTCCGGAATAGAATGGGATCTTCGTAAAGTTGATCATTATGAGTCTTACGACGAATTTGATTGGCAGGTTCAATGGCAACGAGAAGGGGATTCATTAGCTCGTTATTTAGTACGAATCGGTGAAATGACAGAATCCATAAAGATTATTCAACAGGCTCTGGAAGGAATTCCAGGAGGGCCTTACGAAAATTTAGAAATGCGACGTTTTGACAGATTAAAAGATCCTGAATGGAATGATTTTGAATATCGGTTTATTAGTAAAAAGCCTTCTCCAACTTTTGAATTGTCGAAACAAGAACTTTATGTGAGAGTTGAAGCCCCAAAAGGAGATTGGGGATTTTTCTGATAGGAGATCAGAGCGTTTTTCCTTGGAGATGGAAAATTCGCCCACCAGGTTTTATCAATTTGCAAATTCTTCCTCAGTTAGTTAAAAGAATGAAATTGGCTGATATTATGACAATACTAGGTAGCATAGATATCATTATGGGAGAAGTTGATCGTTGAAATGATAATTGATAACAGAAATAGAGACTATCAATTCTTTTTCCAAATTGGAATCCTTAAAAGAAGTCTATGGGATCATATGGATGCTTGTCCCTATTGTGACTCTTGTATTAGGAATCACAATAGGTGTACTAGTAATTGTTTGGTTAGAAAGAGAAATATCTGCAGGAATACAACAACGTATTGGGCCTGAATATGCCGGCCCTTTAGGAATTCTTCAAGCTTCTAGCAGATGGGACAAAACTACTTTTGAAAGAGAACCTTATTCCATCTACAGGAGATACTCGTTTATTTCAGTATCGGACCATCCATAGCAGTAATATCTATCTTTCTAAGTTATTCAGTAATTCCTTTTGGTGATCACCTTGTTCTAGCCGATCTTAGTATTGGTGTTTTTTTTTGGATTGCCATTTCAAGTATTGCTCCCGTTGGACTTCTTATGTCGGGGTATGGATCAAATAATAAATATTCCTTTTTAGGTGGTCTACGGGCAGCTGCTCAATCAATTAGTTATGAAATACCATTAGCTCTATGTGTGTTATCAATATCTCTACGTGTGATTCGGTGAGACCTAAAATTTATCCAAATTCTTTTCTTTCTAGAAACAAGGATAAAAGGATTTGATTGACTATATATATTTTTTTTTCTTCAGCATTTGAGTTGATGAACTAAATCAGATAGTTATATGAGTGAAAGAAAACGGCTTCTAAATTT
>JAJJBR010002773.1:0-21790 GCA_022817965.1 Solanum lycopersicoides
ATCCCATTTACTATGCTAGTAAAGCCCTCAATGAAGCTCAGAAGAACTATACAGTCACTGAACAAGAGCTCCTTACCGTAGTATTTGCTTTTGAAAAATTTCGCTCCTATTTGCTAGGTACTAGAGTCATAGTGCATACTGACCATTCAGCCCTGAGATATTTGATGGCGAAGAAGGACGCGAAACCAAGGTTAATTCGTTGGGTATTACTACTGCAAGAATTTGACTTTGAGGTAAGGGATAGAAAAGGGACCGAAAATCAAGTTGCTGATCACTTGTCCCGTTTAGAAGATGAAGCTATGAGAGAGTTGGGGGATAAGACTGATATTGATGACACGTTCCCCGATGAGCATGTATTGGCTGCCTCACAAGACCTGATTCCGTGGTTTGCAGATTTTGCGAACTACCTAGCTAGTGATCTTGTTCCATCGGACTTGTCTTTTCATCAAAGGAAAAAGTTCATGTACGATGTGAAGAAATTCTTTGGATGAACCATACTTATACAGGAGTTGTGCTGACGGGCTTATTCGGCGTTGTGTGCCAGAAGTCGAGATGTTGAGTATTTTAGAGGCATGCCATTCCTCACCCTTTGGTGGACATCATAGTGGTGTCCGAACTGCTCACAAGATCTTACAAAGTGGTTACTATTGGCCAACTATTCATCAAGATGCTCATGAGTTCGCCAAAGCATGTGATAGATGTCAAAGAGATGGCGGCATTTCAAGAAAGCAAGAGCTCCCTCTAAACCCCATTCTTGTAATTGAGTTATTTGATGTTTGGGGTATTGACTTTATGGGTCCGTTTGTGAGTTCTCATGGAATGAAGTATATTTTAGTAGCAGTTGATTATGTATCCAAGTGGGTGGAAGCTATCGCCCTCGCAAACAATGAAGGGAAGAGTGTCACTGCATTCTTGAAAAAGAATATATTTTCTCGATTTGGTACCCCACGGGCAATTATTAGTGATGGGGGATCCCACTTTTGCAACAAATTGTTCAAGGGATTATTGGAGAAATATGGGGTTCGCCATAATGTGGCCACTCCTTACCATCCTCAAACTAGTGGGCAAGTTGAAGTATCAAATAGGGAAATCAAACAGATTTTGTCGAAAACAGTGAACGCTAGTAGAACAGATTGGTCAAGGAGGCTTGATGATGCTCTTTGGGCTTACCGGACAGCGTATAAGACTCCCATAGGTATGTCCCCATACCAACTAGTATATGGGAAAGCATGTCATCTTCCGGTTGAATTAGAGCATAAAGCCATGTGGGCTATGAAGAAGCTAAAAATGGACTGGAACGAAGCTGCAGAACAACGATTAAATGGGTTAAATGAACTCGATGAATTTCGCCTTAAGGCTTATGAAAGCTCAGCCCTCTACAAAGAGAAGATGAAGAAGTACCATGACCTAAAAATCGAGAAACGAGAGTTTATGATTGGGGATTCGGTGCTTTTATTCAACTCTAGATTGCGCTTGTTTCCGGGCAAGCTCAAGTCTAAATGGACTGGACCTTACTTGATCACCCAATTATTCCCTCATGGAGCGGTTGAGTTGGAAAACAAGGAAGGTGTGCGGTTTAAGGTGAACGGACAACGACTCAAAATCTATATAGGTCATGCGGAATCGGCGAATGAGGTGATTGAGGCATATCATCTTGATGAAGTCTGAGTAATCGAGTGTCCTCAGTCGTGCCGCGACGTTAAATCAGGCGCTGGTTGGGAGGCAACCCAATAGTTATCATCTAACCACTTTTATAGTTTTTTTCTTTCTAGTAACGGTAGCATTTTCTATTAATGGGTTGTAAATTTTCAGGTAGCACATCTACAGGAAGTTCTGCAGACAAGTTACTCTACATCAGTCACTGACGGATACATCGACGGACCGTCACGCCTGTGACGGACCGTCGCATGACTCCGTCGTGCCAGGTACGCTCTCTTGTATTTTTGAAGAATTAGGGCACAGGCGACGGACCGTGTGACGGACCGTCACAACTGCGATGGACCGTCATCGGGGTTTCGTCACGCCATTACCCGGCTACCCGACCCGACCCGGCTAAAGAATTTTAAAAGTTTAAAACGTTTTAAACCCCCCCACCCCTTCATTACCAGTTTCATTCAATCTTCCCTCCATTTTCTCCCCTTCCAACTTCACTCTCTTCCCAAATTCCCCATCTTCTCCCATTTTTCATCCCAAATTTTCCCTCTTGGTCGGAATCTGCTGCAGTGAGTCTTAGTCTTCTAACTTGAGTGCCATCAATTGTGCATTGTTGTCTCCTCTTCCAAGGTATGTGTTCCTGAAACTCTACCCTTTACTATTTTTGTTTGTTTTACTGTTTTTCCTTATTAATTGCATATGGGTTTCTGTTTTTGCCTAGATATTATCTAACTTAGGTCTTTAATTCCACAAAATGCCTGGACAATACTAGAGAAATTAGGGCTTTAAACTTGCCAATTTGATAGGGCTTTAAACTTGTCCATTAGGGTTCTAATCTGTATTAGAACATTGTTGGGTTGTCGTTTCGACTCACATGGGGTAAATTTGGCACCCCTCAGTTCTGTCTCTGCTTGACAGCACGACAACCCGATGACGGACCGTCATACCCACGACGGTCCGTCCTGCACAACCGTCGTGACGGTCAGAGACCCCTGTCCTAAGGGTCTCAACACTTTTTCTAAGTGTCCACTGACGGACACATGTGACGGACCGTCATACCCACGACGGTCCGTCCTGCACAACCGTCGTGACGGTCAGAGACCCCTGTCCTAAGGGTCTCAACACTTTTTCTAAGTGTCCACTGACGGACACATGTGACGGACCGTCATACCCACGACGGTCCGTCCTGCACAACCGTCGTGACGGTCAGAGACCCCTGTCCTAAGGGTCTCAACACTTTTTCTAAGTGTCCACTGACGGAAACATGTGACGGACCGTCATACCCACGACGGTCCGTCCTGCACAACCGTCGTATCGGTCAGAGACCCCTGCCCTAAGGGTCTCAACACTTTTTCTAAGTGTCCACTGACGGACACATGTGACGGACCGTCATACCCACGACGGTCCGTCCTGCATAACCGTCGTATCGGTCTGAGACTTTCCTTCTGATACTTTATGTTGCCAAGTATTACATGACGGACTGCATGACGGTCCGTCATACGCACGACGGGCCGTCACCAGGTCCGTCGTGCCTTACTGCTACTTCAGAGCTGTTATCACTGGTTTGAGTTTCTGTGTATTATTGTCTCAATTTTTTTTTTGTGTCATGTTTCATCCTTCAAGTACTAATGATGATTCGTTACAGGTACTACCTATCATGGCACCTAAACAAGATCGCGTTTACGCACGTGGGCGTTCTAAATCTGTCGCCCCGTCTGCCCGATTGGTGATAGGCTCTGATGATGAGCATGATCCAGAATACGTGCCCCCAGGCACTGCTACTCCAGCACGAGCTCCACGTGTACCGCGAGTCACGCCCCAGAAGGTGGCGCCCGGCGTAGTCACTGCCTCCCAGTCTGATGAGGAGCGCACACTGACCGGCACTCCTTCTGGGTCAGCTGCCCAAGACGAAGGAGCATCTGGCTCCTTAGGAGTTTCGTGGTCAGAGGAAGCCTCTGGGTCTGCAGAAGCCTCTGCCCCTGCCACAGCTACACAGTCTGCTTCAGATGATGAGGCTGACAGCACTGACTCCACCCCTGGCTCACCAACAGGAGTCCCTGCCCCGGTTGCCGATCAGCCCAACCGGTGGTGTGTTGACGGGAAATACAAAGTATACTTAGACGCCAAGGTTCTCAATGACAAAGGCGTCATGACACGGACTCTTACACTGGAGAGGCGGGTCCTCACGGGAAGTCTCCCCACCATGCCAGATATTCACACCCTCTTCACCAGACACCGGCTGGAGTGGACGGCTCGTTCTTTGGGCCGCTACAGTGAGGAGCTAGTCCGCGAGTTCTATGCCTCTTATGTGGCTACTCTTCGCTCACAGATCGATAGGCGGTCTGCCCCCGCCAAACAGGCCCCACTTGAGCACGTCCGAGTACGCGGCATCCAGGTTGACATCTCCCTACCAGCCATCCGCCGATATCTGTACGGCACGGACTCCACCAGCACACCTCTCACCGCCGAGTTTGATTACCGGTGGCAAATTGTTAAAGAGGGCCGGTTCTTACGCGAGCCTTCACTGAGAGAGACCACCAAGAGGTGGATGGCACTGCACCTATCTATTGATGGAGAGGCTGCGGATTGGGTGATGGAGCCGAAGGGGGCCATCAGGAAGGCCAACTTGACCTTTACGGCCAAGTTTCTCTGGTTGATCGTCCGCCATTGTCTCTCCCCCACTGCTGCGGATAACATAGTCACCTGGGATCGTGCAGTGCTGATGGCTGCAATGATGGCAGGGTTCGAGGTCGATTTCGCTTGGCTTCTCCAAGCGGTCATGCACGAGAGGGCCTTCAAGGTCACCACGACTTACCCTTTCCCTTGCATGATTTTCTCTTTGTGCAGATCAGCAGGTGTGCCCATTTGGCACATTGACCAGCTCAAGACCCCGCCAGGAAATGTTGACATCGGCCTCATCAGGGATGAGGCCAATGAGTTGGCCCCACGCAGAGGGCCCCGTCCAGAGGTGGCCCCATTTGGTGAGAACCTGGCCGACACCGTAGAGCATGCTCATGATGCTTCCCGTGCTGCTTCTGCACACACTGACACTACTCCGGTCGAGTCTATCCCGGGTAGTAGCACTGCCCCGAGCTCCTCTCGCTCGGCTCCTTCTGCCACTCTGGTCCCACTTGCTCGGGTCCAGAAACTTGAGGCACAGATGGCTACTCTTCTGCATCACATCCAGCCGTGGATGCAGAAGACTATTGCTGAGGCAGAGGAGCGCATGGAGCGCAAGATGGTACAGCACACAGAGAGGCAGATCGCCGAGGTACACCAGCGCTTAGACGCGTTTGAATTACGAGTGCTAGCCCGACCAGCCCCTCCGGTGGACATGTCGACCCTCCAGGCTGCGGTTGAGAGTCTGCGGGCGGATCTTGATATGATTTTAGAGGCGAGGGTGCCTGAGTCTGAGGCCCCTTCTGCAGAGCCTGCTGATGACACCGTGATGGCTGCCCTGTTTGCCACTTCTGATGTTCCACCACCTCCCCCACGAGAGCATGTCAAGAGACGCAGGGGTCGAGAGGAGGATGAGGCTAGGGCGAGGAAGAAGGAGCGCCGTGAGATGGAATCTGCGAGGAGAGCCTCGAATGCCGATGAGGAGGCCCGTAGGTTGAGGGCTATAGAAGTAGCTGCCGGGGCGTCTAGCTCCAAAATTGTAGATTTTGTGGGAGGCACTACTGATGGTGCTGTGGATGCTGAGGACATTACTGAGGATGTCCAGACTACGCAGGGAGCGTGTTCCGGGGAACCGGACCCACCAGCTTGCTGATCACCGGCGCTTAGCGCCTCAGGTTTGCTTCACTTACCCTTTTACGTAGTTTAACTTTTCTATGCATTGGGGACAATTGCATATCTTTTGTTGGGGTGGGGTAAATGGAAAGTGAGCGCTTGGGTGAATTCTGAGTAGCCCAAGTTCACGATCCTCTTTTGGGGTTTTCTTGCCTGTGTTCTTTTTCCCCAAAAGACTGATTACTTTTATTGTTGAACCGGCATGTCATATCTTATGTACACAGTATAAATCTGAAGCATGATGGCTAAAATAAATATGATATCTCGATAATCATTTGCATGACTAGGCATAGTAAGTGATAATTGTGTGGTTTGAAACATGAAACAAAGATACACTACTGCATGATCCTGAATCTAAGATTTGAACTAGGTGTCTAATACTCTGGGAATGCAAGGAATGTCATGTGAGTGTGAGGTGAATTCGAATGACCACCATTAATACTGAGCTAGAACTTGCCTGGTTAGTCCTGCTAAAAGTGAGTCAAAACAATCACTTAGGAAAGGATCATAGGCCCTTGTTCGAAATAGTCAATCTTGAGCCTAAAAATAACAGAAAACCAAATGAAGTTAATCCCTTTTTGATCCAAATGAATTGAGCCTAAAATAGATCTTTCTTTTTCACCCCAAATGATCTTCTCTGGGAACAATGTGTTGGCCCTGGTCCCTCCTTGGACATGTGCACCTCAGTTTATGCCAAAAGCATAAGTTGAGGGTGGCTAATGCAGAAAGCAACCTTGTTTTGGCCCTGACCCAACCATGGGTATTGTGAACCTTGACTCATGGCAAAATCATGAGTTGAGGGTGGCTGCTATAAGGAAAACCACGGAAAGTGGGGTTGAAAGAATGAAGAGAAAGAAAGAATAAAACAGAAGTGACTAAAAAAAAATATATATATAAAGCAAAATAAACACAAGAAAAGAGAAAAGTCACTCACACATAAGGACAAGAAAGGGAAAACAGCAAAGTGAAAAGAAAATTGAGTAATAGGGCGAAATAAGAATGATAAAAAGGAGGTTTGCTTAGCTGATATGTCAAGGAGGGCAAAAAGTCACTAAAGTATACCTAAATACACCCTACCTGACCCTGAGCCTATGTTACAATCTAAAAAGTCCTATTGTGATCCTAAGTGCGTATGAGGAATTTGAAGTAGTGAAAATAAGGGCAAGCCTATGGCAATATGTATAAATGAGTGATGAATTTGTTCTGAGAGTGAGTGTCGAAAAGTGATCCTTATACTCAAACTAAAATCATTGTGTGAAAAATGAGGATGTTATTTGAAGTGAGGACAGGAGTTGTAATACCAGAAATATTAGCATCTCAGTGAGAAGTTGAAGAGGATAGGCATTATTGCGTAGTAAATCTGGGTTATGGTTTGATTCTACACAAGTCAATGCCTAATAGTGATACCATGCATGAACATAATGAGAATAATCGGGATTGATAGCCAAATGATTCCGGAAGTTGAAATATGGATACTTTTGTACAAAGGAGTCATAGTGCGTCGCTTGAGGACAAACAACGAATTTAAGTTGAGGGTGTTGATGTACCGTGGTTTCACGGTATTTCTAATACTTTTTCCTTAAGTTTAGTGTGTGTCGAGAGCCTTTTTGTGTTGATTTTGATATAAGTTTCTTTTTGTTTGCAGAAAATCTGTCCAAGGATGAACGCGGGAGTTTTTGAGAAAGAATTGCAGAAGAGATCACCTACGGAACCTATGACGGTCCGTCGCGGCTGTGACGGTCCGTAGGTGGCACCGTAGTGAAGGGAGAAGTTGCTGAAGGAAATTTGGGGAAGTCTGACAAGTGTGGGATTACGGAAGTCCATGACGGACCGTCACAGCTACGACGGTCCGTCCTGCAGGTTCGTTGTAATGATCAGAGAGTAGTCCCAGTACCCAAAATTCCAAGAAGTTCAAGTGTTTTGGAACGAAGACCCTCGACGGACCGTCGTGCTTGAAACGGTCCGTCATACCTGTCCGTCGAGGGAATGAAGAAAGCAACAGGAGAAGATGTGAAGTATGGGACGACGGAGGCTATGACGGTCCGTCGTGTCCATGACGGTCCGTCACGTGGTCCGTCGACCCAGACGCGTTTGGACAGATTTTTAGTAAATAGAATCCTTATTTGATTAGGTTTTTGTTTTTATTATAAATAGTTGAAAAAACCTCGTTTTTGAGGTTAGACTTTCTGGATAATTTTTAGTTTATAGTTCTTCGATTATATTATTAAACTCTCGATTTTGGGAATTAAGATATTTTTCCGGGAATTGATTGTTGTGGATTTCGTTGATTAATCAAGTTAAATTCTGGGAAATTATTCGTTTTCATAAAAGTAAGTGCATGAACTCTTCCATTAACGATATGAATTGTGTAATTACGAACATGGGTAACTAAACCTCATAGCTAGGGTTGTGGGAACCATGGGTGAATAACAAGGTAGTAATCTAACTTCAATAACAATTCTAGAGTGGTGTCTTGCATGTATTGATAATTCTTTCGTTTAGAATTCTTTTTAACGGTGGCCAACGTTAGAACTCGCCTTAATGCTACTTGCCGGACCAAGGAGGTAGATAATAGGAAAAGAATTATCAACATAGATTTAGTGTAGACTATCTAATAGACTAGTATTGGTTGGTACGAGTTAATAGCTTAGTCAAATACCGAATACGATGTTTAATATGAGGTAAAGATAAGGGTTAGTATAGCAACACACGTAGCCGGACCAAGGTGCGGAGTGACATTCTCTAGATGCCGGACCAAGGATTTAGAGATACATAACTTATCACTTTACATGCAAGATATCAGGATAGAACTGTTAAAGTTAGATTTACCAAGTTAGGAACCTGTAGGGAACACTAAAGCCCTAGTTACTTTTACAATTTGATTAAACTTCGAAAGTTGAATTTGTTATTTGTTCGATCTTATTTAGTTAATCATTTTCATTAATTTAGAAATAAAACCCCCCTTTTTGTCTTTTAGTTTTTTTTGGAAAATAGTTGGCTAAATAATAGTAATAATAAAATAAAGTTAAGTCTGAACTATTTTCCTTGTGGGATCGATCCAACCTCATTAGTTGGGTTCTTTACTTGATACGACCGCTTTACTTCTTATTTGAGAAGTAAGTTTGAGCGTATCAGTATGTCGGACATATCCAACTCATTTTTTATTTGATTAATGCCACATGGAATTCCTAAAAATTTAGAAAAATTGGGCCTTATACAGACTACAGTTATAACTTATAAATTTAAGTATAAGAATATTTCGGTTTTTCGGTTAATCGAATTAAATAACTAAAAACCGAATCGAAAAACCAAATGTTTAGGATTTCAAACCGAACCGACCGAACGCCCAACCCTATCTACGGTTGATGATACTCAAAGCTCATCATCAATGACTGTCTTCTCTTCTATTTTCTCAGTTTATTTCTTGATACCCTTATTTTCCACAACAACCCTCCACAATACTTCTTCTCTTTATAGATCCCAACTCATCACTCAACAAGAATCTTTACCCAAAAATGCCACTCCACAACTTCTTTGAAGTCACAAAGCCTATAAAATTACCCAAAACTAAACCTTGTTCATACCTAATTCTTGAACATGATTTTGGATTTGTTAGTCTTTAATTTGGTCAAGGACTGTTGCTTAAAGTCCTATATTCTTGTGGGTCATAAGTTATTAGACATTTGTTTTATCTTAAGTACTTAGAATCATTAGCGGTTTATTTAATTCTTCTTGTTAAGTTTAAGTATATATTAAGCCTACGTAATCTCATTAAAACTAATCACTGCATATCCCAATTGTTTGTGTTACTTTTTTCCAGCTATCTCTGCTCTAGAACTTTACAATTAGTATTAGAGACCCATTGGGCTTGTAGAAAAGGAGCGAAATCAGAATCTTAGAGTGATCAAATGTTGTGAGAATGAGTGAAAACAAGACTGACAAAAATTCCTCACTTTCATGCTCACTGTGACCACTGGAGTGAACTGATGGAAAATTTGCTTAGGGCAAAAGGTTTATGAAGTTTGGTGGATCTTGATTTTGAAGATCCAAGAGAAGGCACGAGACTGACAGAAGCACAATAGGTGCAACTCGATGATGCTAGAATCAAGGATTACCAAGTCAAAAATTATCTATTTGAGGCAATTGATAGAACTGTTTTGAACAAATCTTGGACGGCCGCACATCAAAGATTATTTGGGACTCAATGAAGCGGAAGTTTTGTGAAGAATTTATGTTTACACAATATAGAAATCTGAATATGAGAAGAAGAAGATGAAAGTTTGAATTGTATTGTTATTAGATCATGAATGAGCTATATATATACATACATATGAAGACTAATAACTTGTAACTAACTTCCGAACTCCCTAACTACTTTCTTGAATGTAACTTATAACTAACTAATTGACAAATTAGAAAATAGAACTAACGGCTAGTTTCTTTTCCTATTCTTCTTTTTTCATCTCTGTCAATACTCTCCCTCAAGCTAGGAGGAGCAAATATGTTCAAGACTCCTAGATTGGATAAAAGATAATCATGCTGAGGTTTGCTAAGCCCTTTTGTTAAGAGATCAGTTGGCTGCTCTTGTGTTGATATATAGAATATCTTGACCAAGCCTTGTTGTATTTTCTCTCTGATGAAATGACAATCAATCTCTATGTGTTTAGTACGCTCATGGTATACTGGATTAGAAGCCAATTGTATAGCAGATTCGCTATCACAATAAATTTGAACTGGTAATTGAACTTCAGTCTGAAGATCTTTTAACATACCTATCACCCAAACTAACTCTGCTACTATGGAAGCCAAGCTTCTATACTCTAACTCAGCTGAACTTCTTGATACACTGGTTTGTTTCTTAGCTTTCCAAGACACTACTGACTCTCCAAGTTTGATAACATATCCAGTCACAGACTTCCTTGTAAGAGGACATGCTGCCCAGTCTGCATCACAGTATGTTGTGATATCAGCTCCACATTTACTAGATAACAATATCCCTTGCCCTGGTTGTTTCTTAATATACTTTACTATTTTAAGAGCAGCATCCATATGAGACTTCTTAGGTTGATGTAAGAACTGACTTAGTGTATGTACACTATAGGAAATATCAGGCCTAGTAATGTTTAGATACAACAGTTTTCCAATTAGTTTTTGATAAGCAACCTGATCTGCTAGAGGTGTTAACTTTATATTCACATCTATAGGTGTTCCAGCTGGCTTTGCTCCTGACATTCCTACCTCAGAAACGAGTTGAAGAGCATACTTCCTTTTATGCATAACCACACCAATGTTTGACCTTACAAACTCTATTCCAAGAAAGTACTTCAACTCACCTAAATCTTTCATCTTAAAACTATGGTGCAAGGATAGTTTTGTATCCTCCACTAGCTTTAAATTGCTTCCTCTCACTAGAATATCATCAACATACACCAGAATAATTGTTATTCCTTCAGCTGTTCTTCTGGTGAACAAAGAATGATCATATTGACTTTGTTTGAATCCCAGTTCCTGAAGGACTTGTGCAAACTTGTGATTCCATTGTCTTGGTGCTTGTTTAAGACCATACAATGACTTTTCCAGTCTACACACTATGTTCTTACTCTCCCCCTGACTGAAAAAACCTTGAGGAGCAGTTATATATATCTCATCATCTAAATCACCATTCAAAAAAGCATTATACACATCCATCTGATGGATATGCCACCCTTTTGATACATCCAATGCATGTATAGTCCTTACTGTAACCATATCTACCACTGGAGAAAAGGTTTCCTTATAATCTATACCCTATTTTTGACTATATCCTTTGGCCACTAATCTTGCCTTAAACCTTTCTATCTCTCCATTTGACTTGTACTTAATTTTGTAGATCCATCTACATCCAATAACATACTTCCCCTTAGGCAACTCAACAAGCTTTCATGTGTTATTATCTTGCAAAGCTTGTATTTCATCCTGCACTGCTTCCACCCACAATGGCTCTTTACTTGCCTCAACAAAAGTAGTAGGTTCAATCTGAGTAGATATAGTAACAACAAAGTCTTGATACTTCTTAGATAAGTGTTCATATTCTATACTCTCGTTTATTGGATACTGTATCTGCCTTCCCATGTTAAGTGACACAAAATCTTTCATCCAAACTGGTGGATGAACTCCTCGTGTATACCTTCTAGTTCCTATTGTCTGAGTATTAGTTGTTACTTTCTCAGATTCTTCTATTTCTGCACATGACACTTCTTCTTGCACACTACTTTGTTCACCAATATCAGTGACACTTCTCTTACTTTCTTTGTTACCAGAGTCACTTTGAATACACTCATGTTGACCCTTTTATTGACTTACTCTTTTTTATACATAGACTCCCAATCTACATTCAACATATTATCAGTCATGCCATCTACAAATAGACCTCCCTCATTATTAGCTGAGATGATCATGAATGGAAACACTGAATCTCTGAACAACACATCTCTACTCACAAAAAAACTACTAGTTTCCAATTAAATTTAAAAATATATACCCCTTTTGAGTTTCTAAGTACCCCATAAACACAACAACCTTAGACTGGATGCTAGTTTGTCATTCTGATTCAGTACTTTTGCATAACAAAAACAACCTAACACCCTTAGATGAGATAACATAGACTTACAACCATACAATCTTTCATATGGAGATTTACCTCCTAGAATTCTACTAGGCATCCTGTTAATCAAATAAGCAGCTCTAATCACACACTGACCCCAATACATTACAGGAATCTTTCCTTGAAATCTTAGAGCCCTAGCAACTTCTAAGAGATGTCTATGCTTCCTTTCAACTACTCCATTTTATTGTGGAGTATAAGTACAAGACCTTTGATGAATTATACCTCTATCCTTAAACAAATTAGCACATACATTGTTCATGAACTCAGTCCCATTATCCGACCTCACCACTTTTACTGTTTTATCAAACTGAGTCTTTACAAATTGTAAGAAATGAATTAATGTCACACACACATCAAATTTGTTTTTCAGCAAAAATAACCATACCATCCTTGAAAAATCATCAACTACAGTCAGAAAGTATCTATTACCATCAAAAGTTGTTTGTTTATGTTAGAAATATGCATCAGAACTGCATCAGTCCAAATTGTCTGTATTGTAGGGTAATTATTTACTAGGGTAGTTATTTACTGTTTAGTAGTTAAATCCTATCTTATCCTTATCCTTAGTTTTTAATCTTATCCTTAGGAGTTGGTTCACTTGTAAACTCCTATAAATATCTGTGTTATAATGAAGTAAGTAGTTATGCTTTTCATAAATTTTTTTTTTTTTTTTTTTTTTTTTTTATAGTACATTCTTCAAATTGTCTTGCGTGTCAATATGGAAAACAAAACAGACTTCCATTTTCAAAGACAACTTGGAGAGCCTCGAACAAATTGCAACTAATTCATACTGATATAGCAGGACCACTTCATCTTGTCCCTGCTTGATTTCCATACCAAGAAAATAAGACATTAGACCAAGATCAGTCATCTCAAAGGCTTGCATCATTTCTTGCTTGAAATCCTCGATATGCCTTGTATTTCTTCCTGTAATTAGTACATCATCCACATATATAGACACAACAAGAATATCAATGCCATGATTTTAACATAAAGAGTAGATTCTGATAGACTCTTTTCAAAGCCTAAGCCAAGTAAATGACCATCTATTCGACCATACCAGGCCCTTGGTGCCTGTTTAAGTCCATAAAGTGCCTTTCTTAACCTATAAACTTTGTCCTCATTTCCTTTCTTCACAAAGCCTTCAGGTTGCTCAACATAAATTTCTTCCTGTAGAAAGCCATTAAGGAATGCTGATTTGACATCCATCTGATACACTTTCCAACCCAACTGTGCAGCAAGAGCAAGAAGTAACCTGATCGTGTCAAGCCTAGCTACTGGTGCAAATGTATCAAAATAATCCACACCAAAAATTTGAGCATACCCCTTAACTACAAGTCTTGCTTTATGCTTATTCACTGAACCATCGACATTTAGCTTGGTTCTAAAGACCCATTTCAACCCAATTATCTTTCTGTCTTCAGGTTGATCAACAAGCTCCCAAGTCATGTTTTTCTCAATCATAAACAACTCTTCTTTCATTGCAGCAACCCATTTTTCATCATTTTTAGCTTCATTGTACCCAGCAGGTTCACATACTGCTACATTGCATCTCTGATATATATCACTGAGTTGTCGAGTACCTTTGACTGGTAAATGATCCACCATTTCATCCTGCCGTGAGAGTGATATTTTCTTCTCAAAAAACTGGGTAGGAGACTTTTTTGCTTTGTCAGAAGTGTTAGCGACAAATTTCTTCGAGTCTTCCCAACACCACTCTTCATTTTCTATAAAATTCACATCTCTACTAAAGATTATATTTTCAGTTTGTGGTTGGAAGACTTTATATGCCTTTGAAACTGAACTATATCCAATAAAAACGCCTGGAACAGATTTTTTATCTAGTTTATCTCGTTTAACCTGAGGAATGTAGGAAAAACAGAGACAACCAAACACTTTAAGAAAATTTAATGAAGGTTTAAATCCATACCAAGCTTCAAATGGAGTTCGGTATTTCACTGCCTTTGTGGGAAGCCTATTTTGAAGAAAAACTGATGTATTTGCTGCCTCTGCCCAAAATTTCTTTGGCAAGTTTTTCTCGTGCAACATGCATCTGGTCATCTCCATAATGTATCTGTTTCTTCTCTCGCTTACACCATTTTGTTGTGGAGTATAGGGAGTAGTAAGCTGATGATGAATCCCTGCTTCCTCACATAACATGTCAAACTGGTAAGAAGTGTATTCCTTTCCATTATCTGTTCTTACGGACTGAATTTTACAGTAGGCTTCATTTTCTACTTTTGCTTTGAACTTCCGAAAAACATTAGAAGCCTCTGACTTATGCTTGAGAAAATAAATCCAGCACATGCGGGTTAGATCATCTACAAAAATGATATAGTAAAGACTACCTTTTAGTGAAGGAGTCCTTTGTGGTCCTGCTATATCAGTATGAATTAGTTGCAATTTGTTCGAGGCTCTCCAAGTTGTCTTTGAAAATGGAAGTCTGTTTTGTTTTCCATATTGACACGCAAGACAATTTGAAGAATGTACTTCTAAAACAGGCAAGTCCTTAACTATTTTCATTTTTTGCATTTTAACCAACCCTTCATAGTGATAGTGTCCGAGTCTCTTGTGCCATACTTCTGCAACACTTTCTTTTGCTGAATAAACAACATGCTCCTCCTCAAATGGATCTAATGAGAAACTTTTGCCTCTCATTCTTACTTTAAACATTTCTTGATCTGAAGCATCCTTGATCAAGCAATGATTATCTTCAAAATTTAACTTGTAGCCTTTTTCCATCAATTGACCAACACTAAGCAAGTTTTGATCTATGTCAGGTACATAAAGCACATCAAAAATTGTTTTAGTACCTGAATTACTTGGAATAGCAATGGTTCCTTTCCCTCTTACAGGAAGATGGTCGCCATTACCTATTCTGACTTTAGTAATGGTCGTAGGATTCAATTCCTTGAAGAGAGACATGTCATTTGTCATGTGATTAGTGCATCCACTATCAATCAGCCAACACTCACTAGATGATCTACTTGAAAAACATGTAGCAACAAAGAGTTGATCTTCCTCCTCACCCTCAACAATTTTAGCCTCTGCTTCTTGTTGCTGACTATTGTTCTTGCAAATTACAGCTTCATGCCCAAGTTGATTGCATTTACTACATTTAGCATCAGGCCTTCTCCAACATTTATATGGTGGATGACCTTTCTTGTTCCAATGCTTATAAGGAGGATAACTTTTCTTTGAGTGTCCAGTTTTTCCTTTGGTAGTACTTGTTGAAATGCCTTCACCATTCTTTTTGTTCTTCTTCTTTTTGTTTTTGCCTCCATCTTGAGGCTTGGCAAACAATGCTCCCTCTGTATTTCCTTCTTCTCTCATGACTCTTCGTTGTTCTTGTGCCTGCAAAGCATTTAATAACTCTGCGAAGGTGATCTTGGACAGATCCTTCGTGTTTTCCAAAGTAGTTATGGTTGCTTCAAATCTTTCTGGCACAGTTACCAAAATCTTTTCAACAATACATGAATCATTAAACACGGAACCAAGCAATCTTACCCTGTTTGCTATGTTCAAGAGCCTTTCAGAGTAATCTTTGATGGTTTCAGTTTCTTTCATCTTCTGTATCTCGAAATCTCTTATAAGATTTAGCACTTGCATACCTCTGATCCTTTCATCCCCTTCGTATTCTGCCTTGAGATAATCCCAGATGGATTTTGCTGACTTTAGAGACATAATTCGAGTGAAGATTGAAGAAGATACTGCTGAAAATAAACAGGCCTTTGCCTTTGATTTTTTGGTTTTCCTGTCTTTATGGTTTTTGATCTGGGCCATAGTAGGATTGTTAGGCAACAGAGGAACTTCATAATCCTCTTCGACTGCCTCCCACATATCCATGGCATCTATATATGTTTCCATCCTTACCGCCCAAATCTAATAGTTATCACCATTAAAAACAGGTGGTGCCATTACAGAAAAACTTGATTCTGCTTCCATGATTGATAAACTTGTCTTGTTGATTACAATCAAAACACCCACGGATCCCTCAAGAAATAAATGCTCTGATACCAATTGTTAGTTTTTAGAGAAGGAAAAACATAACAATCTTATCTTCTTTTGTTATTGAACAAGTAGGAACATTAGTTTGATAAACGAAAGAAGATAAGATTGTTATGTTTTTCCTTCTCTAAAAACTAACAGTTTATATGGACCCCATACATCCAAATGAACCAAATCAAATACTTGAGTACTTTTAATGCTGCTAACAGGAAACATATTTCTGGTTTGTTTAGCACAAGGACAAACGAAACATTTGTTTAGTACACTATCTAATTTTTCTGAACTAACAGGAAACAGTTTCCTCATCATTTGAGAAGATCCATGTCCCATCCTCTTGTGCCACACATCTACTTCGTCTTCTGACAATTGCTTTAACTCTAACCTCTAATTAGGAACAGCAAATGACTTATGTTCTAGTTGATCTTGTGTCAAATTCTTCAACAGCAAATATAAACCATCATTTTCTTTACCAACTGCCCTCACCTTCCCAGTGTAAGGTTCCTGAAATACACAAAAATGAGGTAAGAAAGTAACTGAACAATTCAACTCCTTTGTCATCTTGCTAACTGACAACAAATTGTACTTAAAATCTAGAATATGAAACACATTAGTAACAACACTTCTTGGTGAAATCTGACACTTCCTTGTATGAGACACATATGACATTTCTCCAGTTGGAAAGTACACAGGCTTTGGATCATTCACTTTAACTACAAAATCTTTCCTCATTATTCCAATCTTTGACACCATATGATTTGATGCCCCTGTGTCTATAATCCAAACATCATTATTTTCTGATATTAACAAGGCCTTACCTGCAGTATTTGCCTAAGCTTCATGTGATTGACTAGTATCATCAGCCTTGTGTCCATAGCCTTTGTTTTGCTTAAGCATTTGAATAATTTGATTGTATTGATCTTTAGTGAAACTGCAACCTTGTAACTGAGTAGTACACTCATCAATTTCACCTAATAAACTCTTCATAGGCACATTTATGTTACTTCCATGATTGAAAGATGAGCCACCAGTCACACCTTTAACTCTATCATTTCTGATGACATTCTCATCATTACCAACCATGTATGCTCCATTCCCAGTATTCAATTTTCTCTTGGATTTGAAGTCTGAGGGATATCCAACCAATTTATAACACTGCTCCTTGGTATGTCCTTTACACCTGCAGAATTCACATACAACCACAAAATTCTTCTTGAACTTGTTATTACCTTGTGTTGTAGAGGCTCCAGTTCTTGAATACATTCCAAGAGAATCTACTCCTGTATTACTTATAGAACTTAACCCCATTGTTGACCTGCTTGAAGTTATTTTCTAACACTCATCATTCACAACCATGGCATATGTATGATTTACTCATCAACAAAATGTGACTTCTTGCTTGTCCAAACGATTCATTCAGTCCCATCAAGAACTGATACAACTTTTGTCTACTTAGATGATCAACGAAGCTTCTTGCCTTATCTCATTCACATGCAGGAGGAGGCACCAATTCTTCAAACTCATCCCATAAAGCCTTGAGTTTAGTAAAATATACAGATACAGACTCTGTTCCCTATTGTAATGTAGCAATTTCTTTGTGTAAGTTGAAGGATCTTGATCCATCCAGTCGATCAAATCTCTCCTTTAAAATTATTCCATACACCTTGAGCTGATGAAGCAAATGCTACACTCCCTAGTAGACTCTTTGAGATCGAATTTAGAAGCCATGACAACACAATCGCATTGACTCTTTCCCACTGACCTTGCAATTCTACACCTACACTTTCTTTTTTGCAAGATCCATCTACTAAGCCAATTTTATTTCGACCTAGCAATGCTAATGTAATTGATCTACTCCACAGGGCATAATTTTCTATTCCAATAAGTTGGAAAGAAATCAAATTTACTCACCGACATCTGTAGGACTCAAGAACAATGGATGACTATAATCCACTCCTTGACTCATTGACACAATTGAACCAGAACTTAGATTTCCAGAAGTTCTTTCTATGCTGCTGCCTTCAGTCGTGGTTTGATCTCCTTGTGTCATGTTAAATACATTTCTTCTTCGTCAATTTTACAGCGGAAACATAGTTCTGTAATTGCAGAATTTAATTCTCAAGAACTTAAAAAAAACTTCACACGCAGGTACAGATACACACACAAATGATTTTAGATGAATGTTGTGTGAAAGAACACTTCTGCAAATTCTGTAACCTGCTCTGATACCATGAAAAATTTATGTTTACACAATATAGCAATCTGAACATGAGAAGAAGAAGATGAAAGTTTGAATTGTATTGTTATTATATCATGAATGAGCTATATATATACATACATATGAAGTCTAATAACTTGTAACTAACTTCCTAACTCCCTAACTACTTTCTTGAATGTAACTTATAGCTAACTAATTGACAAATTAGGAAATAGAACTAACGGCTAGTTTCTTTTCCTATTCTTCTTTTTTCATCTCTGTCAATAGTTTGGAGGAAATTCGAAGATGAAGAAATCTCTTCTAAACTCATTAGGAAGAGAGTTTGAGGTTCTAGCAATGAAGAAGGATGAAACCATTATGAGTACTTCACAAGAGTGTTGATGGTCTCAAATAAGATGAGAAGCAATGGAGAAGATATGCCTAAGAAAAACATTGTTGAAAAAGTTCAGCGAACTCTAACTGACAAGTTCACATATGTTGTAGTATCCACGGAAGAATGAAAAGATACTGACAACATGTCAATTGATGAATTACAGATTTTGTTAGTGGTGCATGAAGAAAAATTCCACCGACCAAGCAATAATGATGAGGATCAAGCTCTGAAAGTAGAAGATCCTTTAGGAACAACAACAGAGGGAGAGCAACCTACAGAGAAAGGGAATGAGGAAGAGGAAAAACAACTTTCAACAAAACAACTATTGAATGTTATAAATGACATAACTTAGGACTTTTTCAATTTGAATGTCATTTTGAATAAGGAAGCAAATTACGCAGAATTGGAAGAAGAAGATGAGTTACTGTTAATGGCCTATATAGAACTACACGAAGCAAAGAGGAGCGATGTGTGGTTTTTTGATTTTGGATGATCAAATCACATGTGTGGGAATGAAGATCTGTTTTCAAGCTTGGACACAGATTTTTCTGACACTGTTAAGCTTGGAAACAATACAAGAATGAAGATTGTTGGAAAGGGAACCGTGAAGTCATTCTTGCAGGGGTTAGTTATTTCGTTGGTGATGTATATTGGGTTCCTGAACTCACAATAGTATTTTGATCATCGGTCAACTTCAAGAAAAAAGGATTAGTTGTGCTATTTCAGAACAATGTGTGCGGTGTTTATCATCAACAAAAATGAAAGATGGCAGAATCCCTAATGAGTGCAAATGAAATGTTTGTTTTTCTTCCTGAGCCTCATCCACAAAAATTGAAGCAAGATGTCTCCAAATAAGCAATACAAATCAGTCAACTCTTTGGCAATACCGTTTTGACCATCTCAGTTACAAATGCATGCACACCTTGAAATACAAAAATATGGTGAAAGGCTTGCCAGAAATTGTAGCACCAAGCACCACATGCGAGACATGTATGAAAGGCAAGCAACATCAAACTCCAATTCCCAAACAGGGGCGGCTCAATATAATTCGAGGCCTAAAGCAAAATTTTAATTGGAGGCCGAATTTTTTTTTAAAATTATCTGCATATATTTATTTTAAAAATTTTTAGATGTAAATTATTACATAATATCTTTTTTATAAAAGATTTTTCAAATACTTTTTTAAAATATTATTTTTTTAAGCAAGATTTTATCAATTCAACATTGAAAACATCATTTTATTGAGAAAATTATTATATGAATCGAAAATATAGTTCTATGAGTAATAAGTTGATAAATTTTAAATAAAGATAAGAGTTAAGAATTATAAAATCTGATTCAATAAGTTGATAACTTGATTATCCTACTTTAATATAAAAATTACGAAGCAATAAAAGAATATTTGTAATTTACTTTGTCCAATGCTTTTTAATTATTAATTCATATTTTTGATAGAATATAACTCTAACTATCAAGATTTGAAGAAATAGAGTGCATAAGGAGTTTAAAATAGTTTTTAAAAATGTGAGTATTGGCAAAGAAATATATATATATTATAAATAATTAATTTTTTTTCATGAAAAAATTAAATATCATTTTTATTTTATAGAAATTTGAGACCCCAAAAAATTGGGGGCCTAAGACAGTGGCCTAAAATTATATATAGACGAGCCGGTACTGTTCCCAAAAGGACTCGATTGAAAACCAACTGGAAAATTGGGTCTACCTCATGCGCATCTTTGTGGTCCTATTTCACCAGCCTCAAGCAACCAGGAGAGGTACTTGTTGTGCTTTATAGATGATTTTTCTTGGAAAGCATGGACTTATTTTCTTTTAGAAAAATCAGAAACATTTATCACTTTTAAGTGTTTCAAAATACTTGTGGAAAGAAATTGGGATGCCCATTAAATGCTTAAGAACAGATAGAGGATGAGAATTCAATTCAACATAATTCAATTGTTTTTGTAACAACATAGAGTGAGGAGACAATTGACCCCAACCTATACTCCACAACAAAATGGAGTGGTTGAACGCAAGTACAGTAACGAACTTGTTAAGAGCTACGTTGACAGAGAAGAAAGTACCTAAGTTTTTCTGGCCAGAGGCAGTTACGTGGACGATCCACGTCTTGAATCGATCACTTACACTAGATGTTAAAGATATGACCTAGAAGAGGCGTAGAATGGAGATAAGCCATCAGTTGAGTATTTTCGAGTGTTTGGATGTGTGGGACATGTTAAATTCCAAATGCTAGGAGAACCGAACTTGGAGATAAAAGTTTGAGTTGTGTTTTATTTGGGGTTAGTGGTGAATCCAAAGGGTACATGATGTTTGATCCGATTTCAAAAAGAATTATAGTTAATTTTAGTCGTGATGTAATTTCTAAAGAAGATCGTATGTGGGATTGGAATTTAGATTCTAAATGAGAACAACTAATGGAATTAGATTGGGGAGACAACATTGAAGAAGAGAACATAGCTCAAGAAGGAGAAGTCACTGAAGCCGACAGTAATTCATAGCCGAGAAATAATTCACCAGATACTGCACCAGATTTGGCAGTAAGGGAGAACAAAAATTGATGTCCACTTGTTTGGTCGATAGATTATACTTTCGATGAAGGTTTGTCCGAAGAAGATGAAGCAAACATGGCCTTTTTGATAATATCAAATCCTAAAAGCTTTGTGGAAATTGTCAAAAGCCAAAAATGGAGACTGGTCGTGGATAAAGAAGTCAAATCCATTGAAAGAAATAAAACCTGACATTTGATGGAATTACCTACTGATGCAAAGAAAATTGGAGTGAAATGAGTTTATAAAACAAGCTAAATAAGCTTGGTCAAATTGATAAATACAAAGCAAGATTGGTGGTTAAAGGCTATACTCAGAAATATGGAATTGATTATACTGAAGTTTTTGCACCTATGGCCAAAATGAATATAGTGAGAATGATAATAGCTTTTGTGGCTCAAAGGGGTTGTAAATTGTATCAATTAGATGTCAAATCAGCTTTCTATATGGGGAGTTGAGGGAAGATGTCTCTGTAGAACACCCGAATGGTTACGAGAAAAAAAAAAGTGAACAATTAGCGTATAAGCTACAAAAGA
>JAJJBR010002774.1:0-20177 GCA_022817965.1 Solanum lycopersicoides
GTATAATGAACATAAAATAGAGGTATGAAAAGATGCCATTGCCATAAATCATGGTAGAGACGATTTCTGGAAACCAAAACTGTTCTTCAGTAAATCAGGGTGCAATCTGGAAGAACATTTGCAAGTTTGGGGGTGGAGCATCAGAGTGGAGGTGGGAGAAGGTAGCAAGATAAAATTCGGGAAGGTCATTTGGCAGGAAAACGGAAAACTCAAGGATAAATTCCCTGTTCTTTATAGAATCACACCAGATGAGTTGTTAGGTGGCTGATTGTTACAATTGAACCAGGACAGAAGCTTCAATTTAGGAGGAATTTCAATGATTGGGAAATTCTGAATATCACCCTTCTTCTTGTACAATACAACACCTCCATTCATTTGGCATTCTAGCCGTCCTAAATATGACATCAACAAGCTAGTCAGCCACTCCATACTTGGATTTTTGGAAGAACGCAGGTGAAGGAGGTATGGAGTGGCTGACTAGCTTGTTTGATGTCATATTTAGGACAGCAAGAACGCCAGAGGAATGGAGGTGGATTACAATGGTTCCATTGTACAAGAACAATGGTGATATTCAGAATTGCAATCACTATAGGGGTATCAAGCTACTAAGCCACGCTATGAAAGTCTGGGAGAGGATGGTTGAGATGGGGATGAGGAAGGATGTATTTATCTCTGAGAACAAATTCGGATTCATGCCAGGGAAATTGACTACAGAAGCCATTCATCTTGTAAGGAGATTGTTGGAGGAGTATAAGGACAAGAAAGGAGACTTACACATGGTGTTCATTGACCTAGAAAAGACATAAGATGAGGTCCCAAGGGAGATCCTTTGGAGATGTCTGGTATCCATAAGTGTAGCTGTGGCTTACTTTAAGGGTAGTAAGGACATGTCGGATGGAGCCAAGACCCGTGTTAGGACAAGGGATGTGACTTGGAACACTTTCTGATCGTGATGGGGTTGCACCCGGGATTAGTCATTAGCCCATTTCTATATGCCTTAGTGATAGACGAATTGAGATGGCATATTCACCGGGAGGCATCCTGGTGTTTGTTATTCGCACATGACACAGTAATAGACGAGATGTGCGGTGGAGTTAACGATAGAATGGAAGGTTTGGGAAAGGCCTTAGAATCGAAAAGTTTCAGGTTAAGCACGACTAAAACAAAGTACTTGGAGTGCAAGTTTAGTGTCGTAATATGAGTAGAGGTGAAAGTGAAGATTGAGGCACTAGTCATACCCAAGACAGGAAGCTTTAAGTATCTTGGGTCCATTATCCAAGCATAAGGATAGATGATGATGATGTCACACATCGTATTGGACCGAGGTAGGTGAAATGGAGGCTTGCCTCTAAGATAGAAATTCATGGCCAAGGCTTAATGGTAAGTTTACAAAATGGTGGATAGACCAACATTGTTGAATAGGGTAGAGTGTTGGCCAAGTAAGAATGCACACATTCAGAAGATCATGTAGATGAGATGAGGACGCTCAGATAAATGTGTAATGTGTGGGCATACTCATAGAGACATGATTAGGAATGAAGTATGGGAAAAAGTGAGAGTGGTATCAGTGGCGGACAAGATGGTGGAAACGAAATTGCGATGGTTCGTACATGTGAACATGAGGTGTGAGGATGTGTCAGTAAGGTGTGGGAGGTTGGCTGTAGTAGGAGTTAGGAGAGGTAGAGGTAAGGCCAAAAAGAACTGGAAAGGTGATTAGACAGGACAGGACAAAAATTAAGCTGACTGACAGGACCTTAGATTGGAAGGTGTGGAAGTTGAGGATTAGGGTAGAAGGTAGCTGAGTGATGTCACACTTTGTGTGGGAGAGGAGGGGGGATAGTCTCCTCTCTTCTTCTCCATTTTTAGTAGTATTATTTAGTTATCGCCTAGTTTCCTATTCTTCAATGTGTATTACTATCCGTTGTTGCACTTGTTCTGTATCTTGCTATTTTATTGTCTTATTGTTGTTATAATCCTGCATCAAGTACTTCTATTTTGAGTCGAGGGTCAATTAGAAACAACATCTCTACCTCACAAAGGCAGGGCTAAAGTTTGCGTACATTCTACCTCCCCAGACCCACTTGTGGGATCACACTGGTATGTTGTTGGGATTTTTTTTTTCCAAAAAACAGTCAATTATTACAGCTGAAGGCTAATGGTAGGCAGGAGGTTTGGAGACAAATCCTCGAGTCTAAAGGATTCAAGTTGAGGAGGACTGAGACAAAGTACTCAGAGTGCAAGTTCAGTGCAGTAACTCATAAGGTAGATGTGGAACTGCGAATTGATACACAAGTCATCTCCAAGAGAAATAGTTCCAGGTAGTTGGGGTCAAATATCCTAGGTAATGAGGAAATTGACGATGATGTTACACATTGTATTGGAGCGGCGCGGATGAAATGGATGCTTACTTTTAGTGTCTTGTGTGATAAGAATGTGCAGCTAAGACTTAAAAGGTAACTTTTATAAAGCAGTTGTCAGATCAATTGTGTTGTATGTGCCGCAAAGACTTAAAAGGTAACATTTATAAAACGGTTGTCAGATCAATTGTGTCGTATGGGGTTTAGTATTTGGCCGATCAAGAATTCACATATCTAGAAGATGAAAGTAGCAAAAATGAGGATGTTGCGATGATGTGTGGGCATACTAAGAGAGATAGAATTAGGAACGAAGACATCCGAAACAAGATAGGTGTGACCTTCGTGGTGGACAAAATGAGAAAGGCAAGACTGAGACGGTTCGGGCACGGAAGAAGAGATCCACAGATGCCCGTGTGAGAAGGTATGAGAGGTTGACTATGGGGAGTCTCGAAGAAATAGAGGTAGGCCAAAGAAGCATATGGGAGAGGTGATACTTGGGGAAAATTGGACAGTGCCAAAAACCACTTTTGAGGTCCTAACACATTGGCAAGGAATTGGAAAGAGAGGATCAATGGAAGATTGGTGGAAAAATATCCCTGCTTGCATCTGGTGGATACTATTATGGAAAGAAAGAAATGAGAGACGTTACGAAGATGAGATCAAAGATGAGACGTCTTAGTCTTTTGATTTTTTGGTGTAAGCAAGATTAGAGGGGAACGTAGATAGTTTGGTGAAGTTTATAAGCCAATTGAAAATTTTTGAAAGCTTGTTTTTGGATTTTGAGTATGATGGCATGGCACCCCCTGGGGGTTTGTAAATCCCTCCTCATCAGTTTCTTGATGAAATCTTTTGTGTGAATACAAAGTTACCTATTTTAAAAAAAATACATTTGGGAGAGGTGACCATACTAGACATGACACACTTGCAACTTACCGAGGACATGTAGATAAGAGGATATGAAGGTGAAGGATTAGGGTGGAAGGCTAGTAGGCTGTTGGGTAGATCCTTATTAGTATTATACTATTATTATTAGCAGTCTCCTATTACCTCATTCTTTGATTTTTTTAAATTTTTATCTGTTGTTTCTTCCACTTTGTTCATTTCATCGTACGGTTTGTTGTTTCTATTGTTCTTTTCTCCATTATTTTCTATATTGTTTCTTCATTACTGTATTTGCTTTTCTTACTATTTTCCTCTCTACCTTCACAAAGGTAGATGTAAGGCTGGTACACACCACCCTCCCACACCCAACTTGTGGGATTTCACGGGTATGTTGTTGTACTCAATCATTACAGCTGTTAGAATCTATACAGCTGGGTGTTAGGTAGAAAGATACACAAGTATGGCTCGCCAGCATGAAAGGAATATTAACTGTAAGCAGCTGTTATAAAATGTTATGGTTGGAGTTGGGCAATTGGAAGGAGAACTGCCATGGAAAATGCTATGGAAAACCAAAGTAGCTTGTTTTGGTTTGTGGCTGCAAGAAATGCCTGCTAAACTCAAAAAATTCTCCAGGAAAGTGGCCTTTCAATATGCAGTAGGTTTTTTTTGTGTGAAAGGCTGTAGAGTCAATTAATTGTCATCTTGCATGGAGTGCTCCAAGATGAACAAAAACTTTGTTTTGAGATAATAATAAAAAGTAAAAAAAGTTTTTGTTCATCTTGGACTATTCCAGCTTATACACATTTTCAGAATAAAGAATTTGCTTGTCCCAAACAGTAAGAAAAACGCAGATGTTCGACAATTATATGAACAGAAACTAATAACCCAAAGACACAAAAGAAAAATTTGCACTATTAAGTTTTTTTTAGCACAACTGAGAATTCACAATGACAAAAGAAAATACAAACTCTCATATCTACCAAAAAAATATATATATTTTGAATAACGAGAAACACAGACTTAGTTGGACAGAAATTAAATTGTTTATGAATCAAATGACTACAAACTCTCATATTGACCAAAACAGAGAAATCTTCTGAATAATGAGAACCACATTCTTAGTTGGACTGAAATTAATTTTTTAAACATCAAACGACTAATAAAAATCATAGGCCCATGCATACACGTATCTATGTTAGACCATACTACTTGAAAGAGAATTTATTAGAGTAAATGAAAGCTATATTTTCTCAATCCACTTTTAAAAGTTTAAGTAGAATGCATTCTTATTTGTAGTAATAGTTGCAGCATCTCATTAAGTTTTTGATAAGGAGCATTTCATCAAGTCAAAACCGAAACATTTGCTCTGAGATACTCATTTCTAAGATAGACATGTCTTTCATTATAAATGTGAGCAATTTCTCTACCAAAGATTTGAAGCAGCATACCTGAGAAGTAAGTGACTTGATCACTTCTTTTGCTGCTTTGCATTTGGCAGTCTCTTCTCCAGCAATGGCTATTGCCTCCTTTAGCTGCTTATTAGTTCTTTCCAGTTCTATCTCCTGAAGTTGAGCCTTGCGCGTGAGATTTTCCACCTATGATGAAGATCATTAAACACAATGCTTTTTCCATGAAATTAATAGTACATTCATTCACAAATAAATTACAACAAAATCGTGATACATAAATACAGACAGTTTAGATGCTAGATTCAGACTTCCATGAGAATGGCGTTATAGAAAAAGATGTAGCACAGAACTAAAAAAGGCGCCGGAAACAGGAAGTGGTTACTAAAATGCTATGATAAAAAGATGCAAATAAATTTTACAGGATGGTTGACAGACCAAGGCATTACAAGGAGTAAAAATTTAGGCTTAAAGCCCAATATGGATGAATGTCATAAAAATGCAAGATAATACGATGAATATGGACAAGATTACAATGACCATATCTGATCGAGTGGATAAGTAGCACAATTGAATGACACAATGCAAATAAAGGTCCAGAAAAGTTTTGGTCATTGTCCTATGTAAGCTTCCTGATGTACTGGTTTCTAGGCAGGGGCGGACCCACACTGAAGGTTCCGGGTGCTCGAGCACCCATTAATCTCATATCTAACTATATATATATAGAAATTTGAACGAATGGTATAAAATTAAACAGTGAGCACCCAGGCAACAAGTAGTTGCTTGGTGTAGTGGTCGTCTGTGGGGTGCTCAAAGTTGTACATTGCATCTCCTGTGGCCAGGTTCCATTCCCACTATGGTATTTTTAAAATTTTTAAAGACCAACTCTTCTTGGAGAACCCACAACCTTACACTCTTGATCCGCCACTGTTTCTAGGAGTGATAATTGGATGTTTGAAAGTCACATAATGGAGAAAAGTAGACCTAAAATCATGCCAAGGAAGGTTCTCCCAGAAGACCTAAATTCTTTCAGAATAAATGCATTCTAGTTCTAAACATCATAAAATGAAGAAAGAGGATACATATACGTAATACTAACTAGTAGGTATAAAACTAAAATGTATGTCGGGTAAAAGTGTGCTAGAAGAGAACACTGCTGATTTTCCTAAAAAGACACATTACACCGTGTTGGAATGTAATACACCTGAATAGAACAAAATGGATATTGAAGATATTCTAGCCGACTCCACTTGATATATAATATTTTCTAGCCGACTCCATTCAAGACTTTAAACTCAATTACAACTTTGTGAACTTAAAGCATTCCTTTCTTTTTTTGACAAAGCATTCCTTTCTTTATTAAACTAACTAATTATCTATCACAATTTTCAATACACAATACGAGGAAAAAATTAAAGAGTGTAACTTCATTTTGCATTAATACGTTGAATTCCTCCTCCTCTTAAGCTTGTATAATTGAAAACGGAAAAGAAAATATTTAAATACTACATACTTTAAGTTGTTTCAATTAATCGAGTATTCTAGTTTTTAAGTTGTTTCAATTAATCGAGTATTCTAGTTATTCACTCTCTTTAGTTAAATCCACGACGATATTTCTTCTGTTTCATTTTATGTGAAGGTATTTAACTAGACACATATATTAAGGGAATTTTTTATTTTTTTGAGCTGAAATCATCTCATAGTAGGTAAAATGAAAAGTTTTAAAACTAAGTAAGAAACTCGTAGCAAAATGTCATTCACCTTATTACCTTTTTAAAATGGAGTTCACACTTGACAAAATAGTCATTTAATTATTTTTCTAATGTTTAAGATTCAACTCAATTTTATGTATTAAACTCCTCCTTATTTGAAATATATAGAAAATTTTAGTATTTAGAAATTTAAAAGCGATTAAGATTATACCTTTTAAAAATAATTACACGTTGGATAAAATTATACTAGTAAAGAAATGTATCTTGGCCTAACTCAACCCCAAAAGCTAGCTCATGAGGTGAGGATGCCCAACTCCATATAAGGAGTTCAACTTTTCCTCACCCCGCCGATGTGGGACTTAACACCCCGCCTCACGCCCAAAACTAGTCATCTGGTGCGTGGACACTTTAATATAGGGGCCCCAACATGGATATTGTAAATTAGGATGAGTTTGACCCTGATAGCACATAGAATTAAAATGAGGGACACAAGCAAGGTGTGTATGCTATGACTGGTACTATTGTACAAAAGGAAGCTCTACACGAAATGTTGATAGACACTTTTACCCTTTGTAAGTGCATTCCATGTTGGATGAACTTGCTCATAGAATTCATTTGTAGAAACTTCATTATTTCCTTGTGTTCATTATTTGACTTTTCTAACAAGTAAAACAAAAACTTCACGCTTTAGACATTGTGAGCCCATTATCATCCTAAGCACGATATTTTTGAAGGTCGAATTTAGTTCTAATGACAAATTCATTATTGAGCCATCACAACCCTTTCATCATGCTTAACAAGTTTTTTTATAAGCATGCTTAGCACAAGTTTTCCAAGGTCTAGTTGAGTTCTAGTGCCAAATTAATTCAATTGTTACATGGTGTTGGCCTAGAGACCTAGTTTTTCTCTTTCCTGGAGTTCCTTTTCTTGTTCTTTCGTCCAAATAAAAGTTGAAATTAGTTTTGTGGTTACATCATGTTGACCCAAAGACCCCACATTTGCTCTGTGGAGATCTTATTTCCATTCTTTCTTCGAGAAAGTAAAATAAACAATTAAATAAAGTGAAATAAAGAAACTTGAATTGAATTAACCTAAAAGTAAGGTAAGATTTTAAATTAAAATTAACGCAAGTAATTCCCTTCTAAAGCAAACCTAAACTTCAGTTGGTACACAGATCCTTCAAAAAATTTAAAAAATAAAAAACAAGAAAATGAATGTAAATTTTATTTTAATAAATAAAAACTTCACTATTTCCTTGTATGGTGACATAATAAAGGCAGTATACTTGTTTCAAACTTCTCAAAATTTTATTTTCTAATTTCTCAAGTTCACATTGTAAACGAGAAACATTTTAAAATTGTAACACCTCGGAAATGGAAATTTGAGTTTGGAAGGGAAAAATTCATTTTGCATTGATGCGGTGATCTACGAGTCCGACCTACGGACCGTATGAAGTCCTACGGGCCGTAGGAAGGAAGTCATAGGTCTTGGTTTGAGATATGAAAAAATGTTAACTCCCAGTAAATTGACCTATGAAAGAATAGGACAGATCGTAAGGCAGTCTACGGGTTGTACGAAAGAAGTCGTAGGAAGGAAGTTGTAGGTCTTGGTTTGAGATTTGGAAAAATGTTAAGCCTAGTAAATTGACCTATGAAAGAACAAGACGGATCATAGGCAGATTTCGGGCTGTAGGAAGTGCCTGTAAGGTGATTCAAAGAATTGATCTGAGACCTCAGGTCTACGAAAGGATTTTGACGAGTCGTAATGTGGTCTACGGATCGTAGGTGGGGTCAGTAGAAGTGATCGAGACTTGGTGAAATTCTGGACTTGAACTTGGATTCTACGAGCCGTAGAAGGTTGGACGGGGCCGTAGGAAGGTCTCGTGGAATTGATCAGAAATTTTGAGTCCCAGTAATTGATTCTACAACTGACCAGACTTCCACAGACCATGGGTCGAAGTCGTAGGGTCTTCAGGGAGTTTTTAATTAAGGGTGTTTGGTCTTTTCCTATCCAATTAACCCCTAAACTACGTCGTTTTGTCCATATAACTATCCTATAACCGTTTTACCCTTAAGACTCAGCCTAATTTCTTTCATTCACTCAAAATCTCCTAAATTCTCTCAAGTCTTCTTCTCCAAAATTATCTCTTAAGCTCCAAGGTGAGGAGCTAGGGCTTCAAGCGTCAAGGTCTCATCCTCATTGCACTCTTAGGGTTTTGATTATCAAGGTATGTGGGAGTTTACCAATGGAGTCCTTTCATCAATTGGGTCCCAAAAGAATCTCAATCTCCTAAGTTGATTCACCCGATTCTCTAAGAGTTTCATGCAAATCTCCATGGGTTCTATTTATTATGATTCAATTGTTGATATTCAATCTTATCACGTATGTTTTGACACAATTACAAGGTTTGCAATTGATTTCCTTTGAACCCATGCTTATGCCTATTTTATGAATAAGAATTATGCTTAGGAACTATTAATTATGATTTATGAATCTATGCATTTTTAAGAAAAGAATGATTTATGAATCTATGCATTTTTAAGAAAAGAATGATTTATGATTAAAGGGTGCTTTTAAGGTAAAGTGTCAATGATTTCTCACAATAGAATGAAATAAATGTTTAGAAAGGTAAGTGTCTACGATGAAAGTTTTATGAAATCATGATCTGAAAGGAGTTACTCTAATATGAACTTATGATTGGATTGGTAATCCTAATTGTGTCTTTCCAAGTATTTTAATATGATTATGATTATGTCTTTTCTGTTGGGATTCACTTAGCACCAAGAGGACTTTGAGATAAGGCTCTCGATGTCGGTTCTCTAGAAGAAATCTCCTTGCCCCTTAACTACGTGCCGTCTTAAATGACCTAAGCTAGTGGATCCACTTAAGCAAAGAATGAATGAGATAGAGACATAGAGTTCGACCTTGACAAGTAGATTCCCCTTTTCGATAAAAGGGCCATGTCAGATTTCATGTTATATCCCACAATGAACTATGTCTCTATCGAAAGGTTTTATGGAAATTTCTCAAAAAAATTTAACTTTTAAGCATGCATTGACCTTGTGTATGATTTATGGTTACTTTATAAAGGTGTTTATCACATTTTACTTGGTCTAGCATATCATGTTTAAGTTCATCACGCTATCATGCTTTACGTTTTTATGCATTTCCCCATACTTAGTACATTTACCGTACTAATGCATATTTGTGCATATATTGTCTTATAATATAGAGCCCAACACTCCTCCTGCTCGTGGTTAGCTTGAATTGTTTTGCTAGTACCTTGGATTGGTGAGTCCTCATGTTTCGAGGACAAAACCATCGATGCTTTATTTCTTTTATTGTCTTTTCGTTTCAGACTTGTACATGGCAGTGTTCAGGGAAGTGTGAAGCGGAAAAAAGCGATAAGGCCTCGCTTCACGCTTTAAGCGATGAAGCGCTCGCTTTAAGCGATGAAGCGCTCACATAATCACTCTAGAGTGTGAAGCGTAGAAGGCTCGCATCGCTTCGCTTCATTGCTTTAAGCGATGAAGCGCTCGCTTTCCTAAAACACTGGTACATGGTGTATGGGTTACGTCCCAACCACTCTTATGGTGTTTAGAAAGGTTATGTGAGACACTGTTTAGATTTCACACTTGTGTATAGATTCCTTATATGATATGAGACTTTTATTGCCTATTCTCTCTTTTTGTATTTCTATTGCGTCATGCTTATGTCAAGTGACTTGTCTAGGGCCTCTCGGGGTTCTATTCGCCATATACACCTAGGGGGTACTTTGGGTCGTGACAAAAATATACAGTTCCTTGTTTTTCTAGATCTTTATAATAATTTGTACTAATTATCATATGGGATAACCGTGCAATGCACGTAAATAAAGACTAGTAAGATCAAAAGCATCTCTTTGACGTTGTAAATGACGTATTTGAGAAATCATCTTAAGATCTTGATGCAAGATATTGTACCTCTTTCCATTTTAGAATAGGAGAGATACATGTTCTTGTTATTTTACTTCTTTTTGTTTTAATACATACAGGAACGAGATACACTTTCTTTTATTTCTTCTTAGTTCAATTTTTTCTATTACCAGTTTTCTTTTAGTTATTATTGGGTCAAGAAATATTTTCTTTAAAATAAGTTAAATGAATGAGACACATTTCGATCGAAGCTAGAAACAGATTGGCTTTATACTAACTGTGTATAGCTAAGAGAGAATGAAATTCAACCATCTTCACCACAGTTTGCATTTACCAAATAAAGCTACTTGCCAAATACAAGGATATGAAATACGTTTTTCTCTCTCTTTTTCTCCCCACGGACTGCAATACGAGTCCTAAAATGTATTTTCTATGAAAACTTACTCTTTATGTCCAGTTAATCTGTGCAAATATATCTGGACACTCGACATAAAAGAACCAGAGACCTGGAGTTGGGTAAGGATGCTACAGAGATGCCCTCCTAGACATTTTTGGAAAATGATAGGATGACAGATGCCTAAGGATAATCTTAGCTCAATGCTGTTACAGAGAAGACAAGCTTTGACAGTCACTTAAGTTTCAGGTCCAAATGTAGATACTACTTCTATGCAGGTGTAAAACTTCTAAAAGTCAATCCACCACAATCTACAATGAAGTAGACTAGCATAGTCATTATAGGAGTAAAAGGCTCCAACTTCCAGTCATGCACTCTTGCAAGCAAAACTTTCTTTTGATCTCTTGGCTGATTACAATCAGTTGATTGTCCTTTAGGTTATGATTTTAGCATGTCAGATTCATTGAACAGTACAAAGCAGCAACAAGCATATCATTCCACAAGATAGTACCTAACAGAAGATAGCAGTGACCTGGAGGCTCAAGAAATTATTAAAACTCAGTATTAGAAATAGATAACTCACTGATTTTAGCTCTCAAAAAGTAATTTGATTTTCTCCATTTAATCATACTATCACGTGTTATCCTTTCAAAGTAATACTTATGAACTTGGACGAAGTTTTTCACCATTATTAGAAAAGATTATGCATAACCATTTACCCTTGACCACAAGTACCAAAACACTATTTGACAAGTTTACTCTAGCCCCAGTGAACTCTGACTCCATGAATTTGGTGTTCCCTAGAAATTCTAGAGGATTTCTTGCCCCAAGTCCAATGTTTGACACTCTACATAACTACATTATAGAGAATGTCCAAAAACACTTAGATTCATAGAGAAACTCAAATCTTTATTTTCTAATTCACATCAGCAAAAAGGATATGGTGTTGAAGCAAAGAGAGGAAAATGCATCAGAAGTCGAGAACAGTTCATTAGACAAATGACATACCTGTGCTCTTAATTTGATAACCTCTTGGCTAAAGCCATCATTTGTCCTTTTAGCATCGTCCAAAACAATCTTTGGAGATGTAAGTCCACCCAATGTTGGAGTTGGTGTAGTAGAACGAGGTGGACTGGCCCGTCTAGATATTGGTGATGTTGCTCGAGAAACAATTCTTGATCCAGGAACTGAAGCTGAAAAGAATTTCTTGGACGAGCCAAATACAGGGTTAAAAGACTTGGAAATGTTGAGAGCTCCCCACTGAGAGGTACCATTTGGAATAGGTGACACGCGACTGCTGTTGAATTCAAGTTTTTTCTTCTGTTTGGAAGAACGGGTTTCAACTTGTTTGAAGGATTCCATTGTAGAAAATCTAGCAAGTTGAGGTCGAGACCTTGTATCCAACTTAGTATCCTTGTCTGTTATATCAGTTAGTGACTGATTCATGCTTCCTCGTCGACTCATAGAAGACTGAGAAGAAGCATCGGTTTCCATAGCTTTTTTCAATTTACTGAAGCAGTTGTCACAGACACGATAGGGTTTATTGGGATTAGGTGCCATTGATGCCCTTAGTGATTTTCTGCTGCTACATGAATGACAAAAGACAAGCCCACAGTTATAACAGTTGTGGCGTTTTCTTTTAAAGTTAAAAGGAAGACGACAGCCAGAACACATGGATTGGTCGACCCCAGATACCCATTTGTGAAGGCAAATAGCAGCAGTAAAATTAGTGCCACAAGCAATACTTTTGACTTGCTTATCTTTTAAAGCATCCACTAAAGTGGGAGAATTTCTGTCATCCGTATCACCATGACCCAATCTACCATTTGCCCCCTTTCCCCATGTGTAAACTTCAGTTCGGGAAGTCAAGACAGCAACATGATATGCTCCACAGGCGATCTCCTCCACAAAACTCTTTGCCAGCTTGCCTTCAACACGACGGGGTAACTTCCCATCAGTTTGGTGATGACCTAATTGGCCATACACAGGACTTCCCATTGTATACACATGACCAGAAGTCGTCAATGCAACTGTCAAGCTGTGTCCACAAGCAACTTGGCAAAAGTTTGGTTCGACAAGAGCTGCAACACAGGTAGGTACAAGTTTTGACTCCTTGTCACCATGCCCTAGTCTACCTTTATCACCATCTCCCCAAGTAAAAAGTTTCCCTGATGAACAATTACTTGAACTTGAGCTTCCCACCATGACTTCGACGACCGCTGCAGTATGCCAAACCCCACAAGCTGCTCGTACAGTTCGAAGCCCCTTTAAAGACTCCACTTCCCTAGGTTTAGAGACACTTTTTCTGTCTCCATGTCCAAGAACACCAAAAGTACCATCGCCAAAAGTAAATAGTTGACCAGCAGAGGTCACCACAGCAGTATGCCAGGGACCACACGAGATATATGAAACGTGTATGCCCTCTAAGGGTCCATTTACTCTTTTGGGGACCCAATGACTAACTTCATTTCCATGCCCAAGAAGACCAAAATCACCATCACCCCATGTGTACAAGTCTCCAGAGAGTGTTACAGCACAAGTATGATTTTCCCCACATGCAACAAGCTCAATGTTTGAATGGCTGAGTGAATCTATAAGCTTTGGATGCAGAACATCAGAATCGATACCATGCCCAAGCCTACCTCCCGATTCCTCACCCCAGGAGAAAATCTCACCCTGCTTTGTCACCAGTGCTGCATGTCGGCCACCACAAGCTATATTTTGAACATCCAATACCACTGCAGACTCTAAAGCTTTAGGAAACAAAGAATCTAATTTGGCACCAAAAGAACTGCTAACTCTATGAGGTCCACCACCTAGGATACCATCCCCAGTGCCTTCCCCCCAGATAAAAACATCCCCCAAGGCATCACCATCATCATGACCAGAACCTTGACTTGATGAGCTAACTGCACTTGAAAGGCTTACTCTAAAATTATCCATTCCTATTCCCTTCATCTGACCATGCATGCTATCTGAACCTCCAGATGATATGGAATGTACAGAAGCGCTAGCAGAATCTGAAGGGAAAAAACCCTTAGGAGGTACAGCATACATAATTACATCAGCAAATGCCTTATCTAGCCCGTTTTTTGGAGGACTTTCATATGGACTATGAAGGCGAAGCTGATCACCGCCATCCTGAAGGACATGTACAATCTCATCATTCGACATCCCGAAGAGACAAATAGAACCAAAATATTTTTACTCTATCAACATGAATAAATTAAAGGAGATATTTAATCTGCATATGCATGAGTAGACATGTGGATGCTATAGTACCTTCTGCAAGCTGTCACCACTACTAAATGGAGAATGCAGAGGAGAGCTTCTTCGTGTATATGTTCTAGGACTAGTAGCACCGGAAGAAATTCCATCGCTCCTTGATTCTGTTCTCCATTTTCTCTGGTGCCCACGAGATATTAAGGCCTTCAAACCACTAAACCAAACCTCCGCTTCATCTTTATCTTTACATATCTAAGAAGAGGGAAAGAATGATAAAGGCGGAATGATTTTGGTGCATGGACCAATTTCTCAAAAATGGAATAATACAGAGCAAAAAATCACAATAATTTTTTCTTTAAAGGAAAGACACAGCAGTTATTAATAAAACTCTTACCAAATCCAGCGATCTATCATTGTATATAAGTGAAAATGACTGATACTCTTTCTCAGGTCGTGGGTACCTTTGAAAAATTGGCTGGAAATAGAACAGCAACAATTATTCAGATCTGTGAAAACCTACTAACGAGTTTTGCCTTGTTATGCTTGACAGTTATAGCAATATATGTGTGCGTATATATGTGTGGTGAGAAGGCAAGAAAGACAAAGACTGAAAGAGTCATACAGAACAACTAATCAAACCAATTAAGGCTTGTGGACAACCTTTCTTTTGCAGTGTTTGGACCTTGGTCCTATTCATTCTCCACCCATCTACTACTTCTTCATCTTTCATCTACTCGCTAGTTTATTGTTTATACAAAAAATATATTATCACATCGAATAGAAGAGATAAATACATTTGATGAGACTAGCCTACCTAGCACAAAACCAAATCAAGTTCATAACTATTCACGACCAATACTCAAGTTCTCCGTGACTTTATCAGATATCACCTCAAGTCCCCTTCTAGTTGAACCCCCCGACCCTCTCTATTAAAGCTACGCATGTCACTATACAAGCCTAAACCAGGATGGCAGTAACTCTTACCTTCTTTTCTTTGGGATCACTAATGGAAAGGAAACAGGATGCTTGCACCAGGATAACAGAAAAACCTAAGGTTTATTTGCCTAAATAGAAGCCTATTAAGTCCCAAGAAAAGGTGACACTACCATCTGAAAAAATGAACTACATATCTGTTTTCTATTGACAGGTTTGAGATCGGAATGCTGAAACATTCTCTCACCTCTGTACCTATACCATACAAAAATATATATACAGATGGATTCATTCGGATGACGGAGATACCAATAAAAAAAAGTTGTACGACAGAAATAGGCCTTTCGTCATGGGTAGAACTTACAGTGCGCTGCCCAGATATTATTCTTGACACATGACTTAGCTTCAGGTGTTTCTCCTCTTTACCTGAAAACCATATTAAAGCAGACTCATCCTGCAACCAGAATCAGAGTAAAATTATAGACTGCATTGATTCTCAATTAGCAATACATATCAAAGGACACAAAGTAGTCCAGACTTCACACTAACTTTTTTTCTGATAGCTAACAGACAAAGAAACAGCCAGAATAAAGCGCTAAACCATAACTATGGGACAACAAGGAAACAAAGAAAAAATGCATTCGATGATGTTGAACTACACCCTGCGGTTAAACAGTAAGAAGCACAGTTCTCAAAATGGTCATTTCTCTTTCTGTTGTGAAAAAATCAGCAAACCTGAATAAAGAACTACTTTAGGTGCATATGTTTATGGTTTTATTTCAAGCATAAATGAATGATTTCTAAGTTTAGGTTGTTGGATAACATGATAAGGGTACGACTTTGAAGACATTCTGATTACCAACTTTTGCGGCATTTTGCTTGTAACTCGACTTCAAATATTTTCCTGCCTGGGACACAGTGCTATTTTTACTTTTTTGGGGTGTAAGGCAATTCAGATATCACGATTCTTTCATGTTAGCAGATAGATTAATGAGCCTGAACTATCTGAGGCATACTTTTCATGCTTGATAATGTATTCTATGTCATGTAGTATTTTTTTTGTTTAAATGATACTCCTCTAATATCAAACATAAAAACTCATACAGACACACAAAGTACACCAACTCTGATCAAATAGAAAGGCAACGGAACTGATGTGGTAAGCATTTTTTTAAATAGAGGAGAAGGTATGATATGGTAAGCATTTGTAAACTGATTATTAGGTAACTCGGAACAGAACCTAAAAGGGTTTCTCAAATAGATAGGCTGCAACACACATTTTGGGTGACCTATGTACAGTAAGACATAAAGCTGAAGATTCCACAAACTTCAGAGCAGCTGTAAAATAAAAGGAGAATGTAGATGGAAATTACAACAAGAGATGTGTAGCCTGCTAACCCATTGTATGGAATTAAGTTTCTCTCTCTTACTGCTTATACTTTTACACAAGACAACCCCATCTCTTGCCCTTGATCCAAAAAAAAATCAGCAGTACCAGACATAATATGAGCTCCTGAAACCGATTATCCACTAGGGCATTTCACAAAAGGCCACATCAAGCACCATAACTCCAATAATTAGGCTAATATAACACATCTCCCACAAAGCCTGATAGACTACTAGCTTCTGCTTGATAGAATCTAGAAGTTTTTGTTCTTGCCGTAAAAATTATAGAACAAAGTAGTTACACGTCAAACAAGAAATTAAACAATTAAAAGAAAAACTCCAACTCTCAAACATCAGGTTTTGCAGCCTAATTGACAAAAGTAAAGACCAGCATAGATATTAAACTACACAACTGGAAAAAAAGGAAAAAGTATATAGTATCTTAAACCTCATGCTAAACTCAATAAATATGAGAGAAATCTTTTTTTCTTTTTTGTTTCGATAAGTACAAATGACAGAGAAATCTTACAAGAATATGCACAGATGATGCAGAGAAAAATCAGGGTAAGAACACAAAATTACAAAGTAAATTACATAGGCTAAAGAAAGATGAACTGATACTTACATTTGACAACCGAAAGGGACAAAACTTTGGTTTCCCCCTTCTTCCATACTTGAGCAAGTATGCACCCTTCTTTAAAGCAGTTATGGCCTGATGTAAATCATAAGAAGTAATTAAAAGCTGAAATGAAACTACAGAAGTCCAGAAATTTCAAACCTAACAAATAAACAATGGAACAAGAACCGAAAGTGAAGAGTCCATGCAACTTAGACTGAAAATACTTGATTAGACTTGATTGCTCTTGCTATCCAACATCAATCCTTTAAATTACTTGGCACATCAATAGCAGAAACAACATTCCTACCGATTTAAATTTTTTTGAAAAAAACAACAATCCTAGCAAAAAAAAAAAAATTGAAAAATAACATTCCTAGCAATTCTTTTATTTATTTTTAAAAAAAAACAATATTCCTAGCAACTTATGACTCTTACTGTTTGTCAAAAATGCTATCCTAGTATTATTACTTTAATTGCCATTCCTCTTCCATGTATCAGATGAGCATTACAGAATTACTGTCGCAATTATACAAGCTTTCTTTTATCACTCATGCTATCTGAGTATTATTACCTTAATTGCTGTTCCTATTCTAGGTATCAAATGAGCATTACAGATTTTGTCTCAGTTAAACAGGCTTTCTTTATCAGTTATCTGCTTTACACCCCATAAAGAGGAAACTGATTACGAATTATCACCACAGAATGCGAAAAGCTACTTCTAAACACTAAAAAACGAAACCAAAAAGTAGTCATATATATTAAAAATAATAGGAAATTCTCCAAGTTTCCAGAGCTTATCAACACCGAAAAATAATCTAACTACCCTCACTTCCAAACTAATTAGGGTCAGCTTATCAATAACGAAATACAAATCAATCAACTGCACTTCCTCTCCAAATTAGCTGGAGCCAACTTATCAATAACTAAATCCAATTGAATCAACTACTCCTCAATCCAAAACCAGCTGGGACCAGCTGATCAATAATGAAATACAATTCAATCAACTACTCCTCAATCTGAAACTATAGTATACAAAACACAATTGAATCAACTACCCTTCTATCCCAAACTCGTTGCTCTCAACTTATAAGTAGCAACAAAACACTAGTACCGATAACCCAAACAAAAAACAATAATGCTCAACAAACATCAATCTAATAAGTAATGGTTAAAAATGCATCAATTTACCTGCTCAATATCCCTTTCTACTTGTCCACCAGCACGGTTAGCATCTGAATTCATTTTATCAGCAATTGATATACAAAAACCAGTTCTTCCAAAACTAGCCCTAGAATCTCTACACCCCAATACTGAAAAACACCATTCTCAACTCCAACCCCTCCCATTCATTCATTCATCTACAACAAAAATTCAATTCCAATCACCTCAACAAAAATTATTCATAAAAAAATTCACCAAAATGTCCCAAGAAAGAACTGAAAAATCAATTCTTGATAGCCCCCACAACTTGCACCAGTTGCTTTTAATTTTGCAACTTGCTCAAAAAATATTAAAACCCTTTTTGGGTGTGAAGTGAATAATCAAGAACTGAACTGGGTCTTCAAAAAATAGGGAAAAAAAACACCCCCAGATAGCTGAAACTTTGAAAACGACTGAAAATGAAAGTTTTCAGTTAAAAAAATCCAAACTTTGACTGATTTCAATGATTTTGGAGGCTTTTTCCTTTGTGGTTTGTAAAATTGATAGAAAAAAATGGGATTTGAAAAAGATCAGGTGAAAAAGTGAAGCTGTAGAATCTAATGTTTGATCTGAATTTTTCTCCAAAAATTGTGCAGAAGCAACACACACAAAAGTGCAACAGATGAAAGGAGAGAGAAGAGAACTAAGGTGGACTATTGAGAATTAATTTTTTTTTTTTTTAACTTTTTCCCTTTTTTTGTTTTGGGTTGGAAAAAAAAAATTAATTTTCATTTTTTTTTAAAAAAAAAAACAAATTTTACTTGTTGGACTTTTACCTATTTCTCATTAATTACGAGTGTGTTTGCTATGGAGAAAAACATTTTCTGGAAAATGTTTTCCAATTTTCTCATGTTTGGTTGGGACAAAAGTTTTGGAAAATGTTTTCCAAATCAACTCATTTTCCTCAAAATTAAGGAAAATGACTTCCCTTCAAAAATTAAGGAAAACATTTTCCAAAACTCTCATCCAATTTTAAATTACATTTTTTTTTGAAAAAATATCAATTTAAAAAAAAAAAAAAAAAAATTCAAAATTTTATTTTTTCACCCGATTCCTGACCCCCCCCAACCCTACCCCTCCCAAAAAAAATAATTTTGCTTTTTAAAAATATTTTCTTCAAATTTTTATTTTTAAACTCCTACACCCCACCCCCTACCAGCCCCCTAGCCCCCCTCAGCAGCCCCCAACCCAACCCCAACCCCAAAAATTAATTTTATTTTTTAAAATATTATCAACTTTAAATTTTTATTTTTTCACTCATACTCCCTCTCCCCTGCCCCCCATACCCCCACCCCTACCCCACCCAAAAAAAATTATTTTTAAAAAATATCAATTTCATAAATTATTTTCTACTCTAATAAAAATAAAAGATGTCTCTCAAAAATATGTTTCATTCATAAATTAAACACTAAAAATTATTTCCGAAAAATATTTTCTACTCACCAACCAAACATGAGAAAATAAGTCCAAAATCTACTTGTTTTCCAGGAAAACATTTTCATTATATTAATACTATATATTATTATTATTATTATTTATTATTATTATATTTTAAAATAAGAAAGAAGAGAGGAATGAGAGGAGAGAAACAGCTCTTTTCTGTAAGAGCCTGTTGGTAGTAAATGATTTTTTATACTATAAAGTTATGTTTATTTATATATTTCATTGTGCTTATTTTTTATTTTTTTATTTAGATATTAGCATTCACACTACTTACGATTTAACTTGCCACTCAAATAGTATAATTACATAAAAAAATATTCCTCTTCCCTTAGAGATTTTGAGAATCATTATTTTATTTAGAAAATACTTTATTTTTAATATATAAATTTAGGCATCCAAAATTTAAAATTAAGCTAAGCTAAAACCTTAAACTACATGTTAACATAAGATTTTTTTTCTGACTCACACAAAGTAGGGAAAATATTTTAAAATTGGAATGAAATTATTAATGGAAATACGATAACAATTGATTGAATTTTCTGTTTAAAATTCTATTTTAACGCTTCTTATCAGATTTTTTTTTTAGAGAGCGTCCATATTTAAAATTGATTTTTTTTATATAAATAATATGAGTTATTCAACTGTAAATTGAAAATATTAAATATGTAGAGGTGTGTGTGGTATGAAGGAAAATGTTTTTTCGATG